>JAZFAU010000552.1:0-95089 GCA_037178615.1 Dione vanillae
GAAATACAATCGGCTGGGTTTTCTACTCGAGCGATATGATACAAACAATCAGGCGATAAAGCGATTGAAACTGCGAAATTTTATTAGTGACATAAGTGTGAAATCTGTGTGGTGAAGAACAAACCCAACACAGTGCGACAGTTGAGTCGGAAAATGCGAAAATATTATCGATAGGATGTCTTACAGAAAGCGAGTCATATACTGTACGCACTAACTTTGCAAGCAATAAAAACGCGTTTAATTCTAATCTGGCTAGCGTTATTACGTTAGAAGGAGGCGAAAAACGGGATTTTGAACATATTAATTTAACAATAGGACTTTCGAGTCCGTTACAAATATGAATACAAAAATGACACACCCGTATGCCTTTTCGCTAGCGTCAGCAAACGCGAGTAGAGAGACTTTAGATTGTTTTTCAACGCCTAAATGACGAGGTATTTTAAGTTGCGATAGTAAAGACAATTCGGCTATATATGTGTGCCACTTCTCAACAATGTGAGAAGGCGGAGCTTCGTCCCAAGACAATTTTAAAATCCATAATTCTTTAATAATTAATTTTACTAACACATAACTGGGCCACCAGACCTAAAACATCATAAAGACGAGCGGTTGCGGATAAGATTGGGCGTTTGGTACAAGTTTGCGGGGGTTTGTGTAACACAGAATGTTACACTATCAAAAGCGGGAAACCAATGCAACCCCAAGATTTTGAAGGTGCTTTCATCATCGAAGGATACGCTATCAGAATGACGATGTGACTCTGGTATGTGACTGAGTAATTCAGAAGAATTACTTGTCCATTTCACCAGGTCAAATCCGTCATCTTTAAATAAATGGATTAGTTGTTTGGCTGCTTCAACTGCTTCTGGCAATGCAAAAGCTGAAGAAGCAAGGTCATCCATATAGACGTCCCTTTCTAACACAGAAGCGGCATAAGGATATTTATCTTTTCCTTGTCTCGCTAACTCGCGTAACGTACGAAGAGCAAGGAAAGGAGAGGAGCGCAATCCAAAGGTGACTCTATTAAATTCGTAAGTTTCTAGCGATTCTTCTGAAGAAAATCTGTATAAAATTCTTTGAAATTTACGATGCGGAGGATGTACATGAATACACTACATTTGCTTTACATCAGCGAAAAAAGCAATTTTAAAAAGTCTAACGTTTAATAATATATTTAAAAATTCTAACATTTAATGACAACCTGTGTGAAGAATGTCGTTCAAAGAGAGACCTGTGTCCGTGGCCGCACTACCATCTAGAACAATTCTAAGACGAGTGGAAGCTTTATCATTACGGATCACAGGGTGATGCGGTAAATAATATCCTAGTGAAAGATAGTCGTCAGGAGCGACTTTAGAAAGAATTTCTTTGTTTATATAATCCTGCACGACTTCATTATATTTCTCACGCAACTCGGCATATTTAACTAATTTTTTTTCTAAATACAAATATCTTTTCTTAGCGGTAATGAAAGAATTTCCTAATCTGTCAGGGTTGTCTTTAAAAGGAAGAGCTACGGAAAAACTACCATCGTTATTTCTAGAGGTGGTAGAACTGTAGATAGACTCACACTCCTGTTAAGAAGGACTCAAATATTTATGACCTGGTACTTCTTCAGTAAACCAGAATATTTCTAAAATAGTGTCAAGAGGTTCGCGACTAAATGAACAAAACGAGGACGTACGTGAAAGAGGAGCGATGACAGGTGCATCACCCATTAAAAAATAACTTAATGCGGTTTCAAAAGCGGAAGGTAAATTATCGTAACCTTTAATTTTATTGAAAAGCAAAATATCACAATATAGATTTACTCCCAACAATAAATCAATAGGTCCGGGTTTTGAAAAATCATCATCTGCGAGCGGTATGTCTTTAATTAAATCGTTCATGGCGATCACATCGATACGTAAATCAGGAAGTTGTGACGTAATACCTTCAACAACTAGCCGTCGTGTATTATATTCTTTCTCGCTATCGAAAAGAGATGAAAATTTGATAGAGGATACTCCGAGCATTTTTTGCGAAGTTCCACCTATACCTTGAACCTCGGAAAAGCGATTTTGAGAATAAATTGGAAGCGATAAGCGCTTACAATGCGGAAGAGATATAATCACTTTGTGAAACGCGGTCCACTAAGCATCTCACGAAAGAGTGGCGGTTATGTCATTTCTCAAAAACTTAATTTTGGCGGTCCCTAACAGGTAGTGAGTAGCTGGTGCTTGAAAATATATCGCGGGAAATGGTACAAACCGATGTGGAAACTTAGAATCTACCTGAGATTTCAAAAAGCGAACGTTATTCGTGTTAGAGGTGATATTATTATTATTCGCGGTTTAACACCGGAGCATTCAGATTACCGGCCGACCACAGTGCTGGACCGCCACGAGCGGGAGCGGTGCGGGTGCGGGAGAAGAAGCGCGACGCGGAAAATTACGTGTCGAAGACTTCTTTTACTACGACTTACTATTAGAATTATTGAAAATGTATGCAAAGTAATGATGAAGCATATGCAAAGTTTTATGTTTCGGTACTTAAACAATTATTGCAATATAAGTTATTTTTTAATACAATTAAATCGTTCATACTGGTTTATCTCATTAAAAACAGACACGAAATATAAATGCGCAGTTTATTATTATTGCATAAGTCCACTATGATATGCACTGTACTTCCTTCCATATTAACAATGACAAGTGGCAGATTTAGGCTTGGGCAATGTCTTTAAGCGTGTTTTTTTTTTATCTAAACCAATCATTCGATTTAAAATTACCACGAGATAAAACTTTACTTTGTTCCTTAATAAATTCTACAAGATTTTCATACGAAGGATTTTTTTGTTTTACGATAAGTAATTTCAATAATTTAATAGTATCGGAATTTAATTTTTGCATAGCAAGGTTTAAAAACATGAAATTGGTTAAATCGTTTAATTTCAACTGCTTAAGAGCTTCAACAGAAGAATTAAATTTATTTAAGAAAGACTCGAGCCCAGCCGCACTATTATTACGAGGGTTGTCTCAAAGTAAGTTACACTATTTTATAAAAAGTATAAAAAACATCAGAAAATATTTTAAATGATATATTTTGAAAAGTACAAGTTAACCTTATTTTTCTACATAATTTCCATGATTTTCTAAACATTTTTGGGTAACGTGGGTAACAGTTTTTTTCAGTCCCTCATCATACCATTCTGCCGCCATATTGTTTAGCGTTGTCATGGAACAAAAAAACTTTTTTCGTCAACTTTCCTCTTCTTTTGTCTGGATTGCTCTTCTCAGTTGCTGCAAAAGTTCACAATACCGTGCTGCTGTTATTGTAGTCCCGAATGGCAAATGGCAAAAAATGGCAAAAACCGTTGCCATGATTTTCCAGCGGATTCCACAACTTTCGCTTTTTTTGGTGTTGGTTCGTCCTTTCCTTTCCATACCATACTCTGTCTTTTTGATTCAGGCGTCCAATGATGAATCCAGGTCTCGTCCTCAGTCACTATTTGACGATAAAAACCGAATAATAGCGCGAATTTCACAATCGGCGGTAGGAAACAAGTGGTGTCTCCATATTGCCTGTAGTCTGACTGGCCGATCGATCGACGCACGCGCATAGGAATTTTACAGTGCTGCCACTACGCCCAGACGAAAATACTCCGCGACTTCCAAGACTTCTGGCGCCAACAGAACAGATTTAAAAAAAATTGTGTAACTTACTTTTGAGACGACCCTCGTATTAAGCGCTTTAAATTCTGATGCTGATTAAATAAGCGGAAGCGAGAGAACGAGGATCGTCATATTTTTCTATAAGCGAATTCCAAATAATTAAATAATTTTCAGCGGTAGTTGACAAACCCGAACATATGGCCCTAGCCTTATCTATTAATTTACCTACTAAATAAAAAAACTTTTTCACTGTCACTTAATGAATGATTGTCGTGAACTATACTTTTGAATTGTTGATAAAATAGCGGCCAATTACGAATATCACCGTTAAATGACATAAGTTTAATAGGTGGCAAATGCGGTTTTAATTTATGTATATTTTGAGACGTATTTGTAGAAATAACATTTAATTTATCATCGGAAATTTTTGAGATGACTCGTTTAACAAAGGAGTACATGGTTTCAAATTCTGTCCAAGAATTGTAATCAATACACAACATATACATTAACTTTTAATAATAAAATATTATAAGAGTCTAAAACATGCTCAAAATCAATACGTAACTGATCGATGTTAAAACTTTTATCCAATAAAGCCTGTTCGGTATGACTATCGCAACATTTTGCGGATTTAAATATACTTTTCATCCTGTTAAACATGGCATCGCGCTTAGCTTCTAAAAGCCTAAGTTGAATCTCGTCAACTTTCTACTCTTTTTTACCTCTAACCATTTTGAAAAGTAATAAAACAAATTATCAAAATATATGAGTTGTATAAACTTAGATAAAACTGCGGTTATATTGAAAATAGCTCAATAATAAAAAATATATTAATTTTAGAAAGATATTAACGCTATAATAAATTAATGTCAATAAACAAACAATAATTTTTAAATAAAGTTATAATACGACAACGCGCGCGACCTTGGATTGCGCTCTACTATTCACTCGACAAGCTCGTTACGAATCGAACGAAACTAGACCTTATGGAGCGAAATAAATGGTGCGGGGTAAACAAATAATAAAATTAAAGAATTTTATAATTATAATAGTGAATATATATTAATAATTAATAGATAATGGATATTCCTCATGAACGTACGTCTTATACAACGATTATGCGGTTATATAAATAAAGAAAACTAAGTTGTCAATACAAATAGCGGGAATAATAAACACAACAAACTTTAGAAATCACAATAATAATCGTGCATAAAAAACGTATAATTTCGTTAAAGAAAATATCCTAGCGGTTATAATACAATATTATAATAATTATTTCGCAATTTATAGATACGAATAGAAAGGTGAAGTTCCTTCACCCCGTGTTTGAATAGGTACTGCAGGAACCATATGAACCTAGTGTTAAAACACTCCGTTACATAGTCCCTGCTTACTCCGTCCCCACTTTCCGCCGTTTTCGAGGCATTGCGTTGAGTGGCGGAACTCAACCCCGCGCTTTGCCTTAGTGCCAGAGCGAAGAAATGGAAATAGAAAAATCTATCTTCCCCGACTGGGGACCGAACCCAGAAACCGCCGCGCTAGCCGCGTTACAGGCAGACGTTGCGCCTCTGCGCCACGACGGTATAAAGTTAATATAATTTAATCCAATCCGGCTCGAAGGACCAAAGAAATGGCGGAGAAAACTCATAATATCACCGCCAGTTCGGTGCGGTTTAAACAATAATAGCGGGAATTAAAAGATGCTAGTGGACTGTATTTTTGTTTGATAGAAAATTAGTGAAGGAACACGATAATAGTGGCCTACTCACAACAACAGATAGAAAAAGAAAATTGATTTACCAGCTACAGTACGGGTTTAATTTAATTATTAGTAAAAATTTAGCTGGGGAAAGTAGAACAATCGCACACTTACTTGGTTAAAGGTTTTTCCTCGGATCCTTCGTCGTCGTTGCACGTGGTGGCTCAGCCGCGGCTGGTTATTTCCAATCTTTACCTAGCTAGGCCTTGTATATCGTTATCTTTATGTTACATACACATAACTACTGTATTTTAATAACACTGATGCAAATATTGCGAAATATACTAATATTTTTGAATTATCAAGGCGCAGACGTTGTCTATAGTAGCGGGGAAATATTGTGTCGTAAAAAGAGAAGCAAGCGCCCTCTTGCGTGTCGTCCGAGTGAATGGAATGCGGCAAGGATCGCAATAAGTATTGTGTGCGTGTTGTAAAGGGATGGAAATGGGAAGTAACTGTGAGTGGCGGTTTTAAATATATATTTTTATTCAAAAATAAATCCCTATTAATTTAATACTAAACACACAGTACCCAACAACGATATTTCTAGTGCGATCGTTCGGATTAATTCCGACCTACATATAATAAGTATGTGTGTAAAGCTTTTGGGTTATGTATAAAGCCATGTAAGTCGCAGGTGTGTATATTTGGTAACTCTAAACAATTGTCTAAAATTCATTTTCCTTCACTATCGATTACATTAGACAATGTTGTTTGGAGCCTAGTGCGAGTGTTGTGAATTTGGGAATAACATTTCTGAGCTTAGTCGTAGAATTTTCTCTGCCATCGGTAGATTAAGAAGATGGAAGAATCTTTTATACCGATTAAAAACCAAAATCTCCTTAGCTCACACTCTTTTCCTTCCAGTCCTTGACTATGCTGATTGCTGCTATCTCGACTTATCTCAACAGCTGCTTAATAAACTTGGGCGTCTGCAAAATCATATAATAAGATTTATTTTTGGACTGAGAAAGTACGACCATGTGTCGCAGTTTCGCAGCCAACTAAAGTGGCTGACGATAAACACAGACGCAACTTACATTCCCTCACTCTCCTTTATACCATCCTCTATCATCTTGTTACTCCTTTATACCTCAAGGAACGCTTCAAGCTCTTGGGGTCAAGTGCCACTCACTCTCAACAACCTTCGTTCCCGTACTAACACATCCTAGAGATACCTTTGTGCCATACAAAATGCTATGGCGACTCTTTTACTATTAAGACAGTAAAACTATGGAATGAGCTGCCACTCAAAGTAAGACGGTCCAAATCTGTAGCGATATTTAAACGTCGTCTCAAACAACACTATCTAGAATTATCTATAAGCTGATAATCTCATATTTATTCTACATATATCCTGTTTGTATGTCCTATGTAACTTTCTTACGTAAATTTTTGTATATATGTATATGTATATATGTATATGTATGTATGTATATATGTATATGTGTGTATGTATACATATGTGTATGTTTGTATATATGTATATGGTATGTATTTATTTGTGTGTACATGTCTGTATGTATTTAAACAATTTAATAGTTGTAACGCAATACTTTTTGCACCTTTCTGGATGTTTTTTTCGTAAATTTATTACATTAAATATAATGGTTGCCTGTAAGAGATCGCTTACAGCGATAAAGCCGCCATTGCACATAATTTTCTTTTAATTCTAAAATATTATTAGAAAAGTGTTGAATTTTGTTTTTGTGCAATAAAGTATTATTATTATTATAGATTTGATTTCTTTTTCTCGAAATTGTATAATTTCGGTGAGTATGAACTCCACGGACTCTAAGCCAAGTGTAGTCCATTACTGGTAGTTGTTTGAAGAGCAACATCTTCCTGTAAAAACTTCTGACAATTCTACATGTATTAAGGATTGCGGCTTTTTGCATTGTTATATATATGTTTGTAGGTAGTTTTAATAGCTTTAAGTAGTGTAATAGATTGTTTGGAATAACTCCCGTATTGGATAGTACCAATGGTACAATATATACTTTGTTCATTTTCCATATTCTTTTAACTTCTTCTTTAATTCTGTATATTTAGTAATTTTATCGGTAATAGATTTTTGTAAATTGTGAGTATTAGGAATAGTTATGTCTATTAGGTAAGTTTGTTATTGATTTTGTCTATAAGTGTTATATTGTTTTGGTATATATTGGAAGTAAGGCTTAGGTTTTTCTTGTATTAACTTAAATGTAACGGCTAACTTTTGATGGACAATTTGTACAATTTGATTATGTCTATAAGTGTAATCCGTCCTGTGCTAGAGAAGAACAAGCACCAGTAATATGTTGGATAGTTTCCGGCTGTCGGTAACATTTCCTGCATTTATCACTCTGTGTATTAAGATCTTTGACAATAAATTTTCAAAAGTTTTTAGTTTGAATGGCTTGATATTGGATGGCTATCATAAAACCCTCAGTTTCCGGGGAATAAAGAACCTAACTTAAGCCATTTATTGGAAGCCTCTGCATCAATATGTAGTTGTTCCAAATCGTGGAGGTTTCGGCCATGTAATTCTTTTTTACGCCAGTTAGTGCATTTTTCTTCTATGTGATCTTGAATTGTTTTAAATTTTAATAATCTATTTTTTTACATTAAGTGGTGTGAAATTACTATCTAGTTCTAATATTGCAGAATGTAAGATGCTCTCTAATTTTGAGTAAAAGAACTCTCTAAGATTTTTGATTTGTCCTAACCATAATACTTCCAGATGTATTAGTCCTCTACCCCCTTTTCTTCTGTTTATAGATATTCTCTCTATTATTGATTTTGGGTGTAAATAATTGTACTTAGTTAACGTTGTTCTTGTTTTTATTTGAAGTCGTTTAATATCAGTTTGAGTCCATGTTATTACGGTGTAGGTTAAAATAGGGATTACAAAAGTATTTATCGTTTTAAAAAGATTTTTTGCATGAAGTTGCTTTTTACATATTATATTTAACCGCTTAATATATTATGTTGTAAGATTTGTCTTAATTTGATTATGATTTATGTTGTTAGATTGATAAATGCCTAAGTATTTATAAGTATCACCTGAGTGCATTGCATTAAAAGAATTATTTTGATGATTTACTAGTAATATTGTCAACTTTTCCTCTATTTATATGAAGTGTTTTACACTTATTAATTCCAAAAGACATCTTAATATCGTTACTAAATTCAGTTGTACTGTCTAAAAGTATTTTAAGATCTTTTTTAGATTTTGCAAATATCTTAATGTCATCCTTGTACATCAGGTGAGTTATCTCTACTATTTAGTTTATATCCAGAAGATGAAAGGTTGTTAAGAAGATAGGAGAGAGGATTTAAAGCGAGGCAAAACCATAAAGGGCTAAGAGAGTCGCCTTGAAATATACCATTTTCAATATTAATTTCTTCAGTTGTTACTTTATTATTTCGAATTTCTAGATGCTATGTAGTCCTCCAATTTGCCATGGAACTTTGCAAAAAATGTACAATATCTGGATGAATTTTATAAATATTTAGTATTTTAACGAGCCATGAATGAGGAACACTATCGAATGCTTTTTTATAGTCTATATATGCTATATGAAGATTTCTCATCCTTTGTGGTTTTGCCTACATCCTTTTTGTTCTTCAGCAAGAATATTATTTTACAAGATGTCCTTTAATTTTATGCGTGATACAAGCTGTAATAAACTTACTTACCCATAACCTGCTTGCCAACCATTTAGGTTGGCAAGCAGGTTATGGGTCGGTATTGAGAAGGATCCGCCGTATCATTATTCTTAGGAAGCATATAAGTAATACCTTTTGTTATAAATTTTGGTAGAATTTGCTTACCGTTTACTACGTCTGTAACTATATGAGGTAAAATGTCATGTAAGATATAAATTTTTTTGTACCAGAAATTGTGGAACCATCGACACCGGCTGCTTTCCAATTTTTCATATGTCGTATTACTATTTCAATGTCTTCACTAGTGATATCTATTTTCCAAATCGATCAACCAATTAGCTTGTTCGTTATGATTTCCCTTTTTTTCCACAAATCTGTCCAGTAGTCTGTAAGTGCCTCTTTATTGGGTATTTCAAAATTATTGATGTCTGGCTTTTCATGTAAATTCCTATAAAATCCTTTCTCTTTATTATAGAATGAAATATTATCCTGCCTCCTCTGTAACGTTTTATTATACCTAGCTAATCTTTGGGATTTTAAAATCAACTTTTGTTTTAGTGTGTCAAGAAATTCCTCAGGTCTACTATTATTTTTTTCATGTACAGAATGAACAGACATTCTATTAAAAATATCCTGTACTTTCTTAACTAATTTTGGAGATCTGTTATTTTTCACATATTGTGTAACTCTTCCTATATCGACTCTTAATTTTGTAATATCTAATTCAAGCCTAATTTGCCATGCAGGATTTTGATATTTTTGTTTTCTATTATGTAAAAAATTTGACTGACAATGACTAATTTTATATCCTAAGTTCACTGCTATGACTAAGGCGCTACAGTAAATCAGAGTATGAATATGGTTTAAGTCTGAATCTATGACATAAAATTGTTTTAGTATCTGTTTATTAAATATATCTAAGTATTCATATAGCTTTCTACTATCTTTAAGTTTTGGTAACTTAGGACGGGCTGTGGGATCTATTCCTGTATATTTAATTAGAGTAGTTTCTAGATCATTTGTCAACTTATTGATATTAAACTGAATTTGATTCAACCTGTGTTCTTGATTTTGTTCATGTTCCAATTGGAGTGTGGGAAGTGTTGTAGTTGTTTGAGTTGAGGCATGAGAAGTTATAATAGAACACTGGGCGTGTGATGTTAATTGTGGGATATCAACGAGAGGTAAAGGTGTGATTTGCTCTTGTGATTTTTCTAATGATATTCGTGTGTTTACTGAATGTTGGGGTGAATCATTATTCTGTTCATTACTAAGAATTTCTGATACTTCTTTCTTTAAATTTTTAATTACTTCGTCAGGCAACAGCTTATTTCTTAAAATTACACGTCTTTGATCTGCAATCTTTTGGGCAGAAGCACATATATCGGGATATTTTAAAACTAAATTGTCATGAAGTTTTTTACAGTACATAGTCTTATCAGTCTCTAAGTTGGTAATGTAATAGTATGTGCGCATGATAAATAAGTTCATATATTCAGTCCATTGCATACGCACTCTGGGTTTGCCAGCTTTAGTGGTCGCAGGTTTATTGACTAATGTCTCCTGCGAAGCATCCTCAGCCAGTGTAGCGGATCTATTGTCTGTCGAGTCTGTCGAATCGGCTGTAACATTTTTTTCGGTGGGAACCCGCCTGCTCAATCCCCTACCGCCGATGGTTCGTATGCTGAGGCACCCAGCATCGGCTCCAGGTGCGCCCTGGCGATCACCCCCGGGAAGCGGCCCTATACGTTATTTCCTATTACGTGTACGTGTACGTGTACGTGTTATTGTTGTTCTTGTTGTTGTTGTTGTTGTTGTTGTTGTTGTTGTTGTTGTTGTTGTTGTTGTTGTTGTTGTTGTTGTTGTTGTTGTTGTTGTTGTTGTTGTTGTTGTTGTTGTTGTTGTTGTTGTTGTTGTTGTTGTTGTTGTTGTTGTTGTTGTTGTTGTTGTTGTTGTTGTTGTTGTTGTTGTTGTTGTTGTTGTTGTTGTTGTTGTTGTTGTTGTTGTTGTTGTTGTTGTGTTGTTGTTGTTGTTGTTGTTGTTGTTGTTGTTGTTGTTGTTGTTGTTGTTGTTGTTGTTGTTGTTGTTGTTGTTGTTGTTGTTGTTGTTGTTGTTGTTGTTGTTGTTGTTGTTGTTGTTGTTGTTGTTGTTGTTGTTGTTGTTGTTGTTGTTGTTGTTGTTGTTGTTGTTGTTGTTGTTGTTGTTGTTGTTGTTGTGTTGTTGTTGTTGTTGTTGTTGTTATTATTATTGTTTGTTCATATATGGCAACCCCGACTAGTTTTGAGTCTTGTGCGAACACCCCGCGCGAGCGGTCAGTAGTAGTTGTCGAGTAGTGGAAGGGGCGCGTGAGACGGCCGACGCGAGCGCACGTCCTTCCTGAATCTAATATTAATTAGCGGTGTGATTTTCCCTCAGCCTTATTTGATTTCCCTTTTGTGTATTCCCTCTTGATATTGAACCTGACAAAGACAAACCTACAAAAGATAATAGTGCAAGTAACCCTAAGTGAAGAAGACTAATGTGAAACATTCCATGGCGGCCGTGAACAATCAGTGCTTGTGTTGTGAATTATGAAGATAAGGTACTGTACAATTTCTATTATCCTAAGACCGACTATAAGGTAAATAATTAATAAATAAGCTACCCCTCAGCACGCTTCCACAATTGCTGAACCCTACCCACTATTCAATATATATTTTTTGGTAGCAGAACGCAGTTCATTATATTCATTATATATACTATATACATTTAGAGTCTTGTGCGAATACCCCGCGCGGTCGGTAACAGTAGTTGTCGAGAAGTAGTAAAAGGGGCACGTGAGACGGCCGACGCGAGCGCACGTCCTTCCTGAATCGATATATTAATTAGCGGTGTGGTTTTCCCTCAGCCTTATTTGATTTCCCTTTTGTGTATTCCCTCTTGATATCGAACCTGACAAAGACAAACCTACAAAAGATAATAGTGCAAGTAACCCTAAGTGAAGAAGACTAATGTGAAACATTCCATGGCGCCATGAACAATCAGTGTTTGTGTTGTGAATTATGAAGATAAGGTACTGTACAATTCTAGTAGGGATAGGACAGACATATTTACGCCTACGGTTTTGAGTTTGAGTGGGAACAAAAGGGAAGTGATGATGGGTGTTAAGTAGACAATTTAGTAGATAGATGTGACGAGTAGTCAGTAATTTGTACTCATTGTGTAAATCAAACGTTGGAAAAAGGTACGGTTTGAAAAACATCAATTTTATGAACCTCTGCGCCCTTTGTAAAGTTATTAAATGCGTTTTAGCGGCACCTCCCCATACAGGGATACAGTAGCTCAATATAGATTGGGCTAGTGCTTTGTAGGTGGTAATAAGAGTTGCCTCGCTCGCAACGTGTCTAAGTTTTTTGAAAACCCAAGTCATTTTTCTTATCTTGTCAACGATACTCTCAATATGAGGTCTCCAGGTGAGATGCTGGTCAATAATTACACCAAGATATTTTAACTTATCTGTTTTCAATATGTTATCACAAAAGCAAGTGTTAAAATTAGGATAATTACAGTTATGAACTTTCAGATTAAAGTGGGAGTCGGGTTGTGTGGTTTTCCGGATTGAGAAAGTTATATATTTAGTTTTACATTTAGTTATATATTTAGTTAGCAAGAAATTCGATGAATTCCCGACTCAGCCATAGAATGAAGCTCGTCCCAAGATTTTGCATTGAAGATGAGGGCTGTATCATCAGCGTACGTGTATATTTTACAGTTTTGATTTTAATAGGAGAAGAAGATTTCAGGAAAATAAATAACTATTTTGATATAGTAATTAAAATAACAAAAACTTTAGAATACATAAAAAATACTAATATCATACTGTGTGTACCAACATACAAGTACAACTGCCGTAACCTGATGTTTAATTGTAGAGTAGAAACATTTAATAATCTACTGCACTTGGATGTTACTACACATAAGTATGCATATCTATTTGACTCTAATTTGAATTTATCCTGTGACTATACTATGTTTTCTAAATATACCGGCAGGCTAAATAATGGTGGTATGAAAAATATTTTTGACAATATTTCAAAATTATTAAATAATACATCTAGTTCTAACACTCCTTCAAAATCCACATTAAATGTTGAAAATTTGTCCAAATCAGATTTTTTTCGTCTTTGACCATCTTTACATTATGCACCAGAATATTGCCGGACTATTAAATAAATGTGACATACTAACAGTTCACATCCAAGATTTATTATGTACAAAACAGATAGACTTAGATATAATATGCGTAACTGAGCACTTCATAATGTCTGGATATGAAAGTTTATTAAATATTACCAATTACAAATTAGGAGCTTGTTATACTAGAAATAATAAAAAACGTGGCGGTGCTTGTATATTAATTAAAAATAAATACGAATATAGAGAATTACCGGACATCATGAGGTGTTCCATATCAGATACAATAGAATGTTGCGCAATAGAATTAATAAAGCATAGGTTAATAGTTATTTGCCTGTACAGACCTCCAAAGACTATCAATATTAATATTTTCTATGAAAAATTAGATATTGTATTGAGAAAAATATATTCAAAAAATAATTATAAAATTGTTTTATGTGGAGATTTTAATATAGATATTCTAAAGAATAATAGACTTGCCCTGGACTTTGAACATTTTCTTTTGGGCTATAATTAAAAAGTAGAAATTAAGGAACCAACTAGACTACACAGTAATACTTGTTTGGATAACTTTGCACATAACCTTAAAAAAGAATGTGAATCAAACGTTTTAGATTTTGGTCTATCGGATCATACAGCGCAATTGTTAAAAATAAAAATTAATAGAACTTGTGTCATTAACTCCTGGAGAGTAACAAAACGAGAAAATTTAGTTAAATTTAATTCGTATCTACAATGCTTATCTTTTAATAATGTAATTAATACGGAAGATCCCAATGAAGCGTATAATAACTTTATTGACATATTCTCACTACTTTATAATCTATGCTTTCCTCTTAAACTTGTTAGAATAAAATGTGATAGAAAGGTTAAATGGGTCTCGCGTGGAATTCGTATTTGTAGTAAAAAACAACGTAACTTATTGTGAGGACCGTCGTAGTGCAGAGGCGCAACGTCTGCCTGTAACGCGACGGTTACTGGGTTCGATCCCCAGTCGGAGAAGATGGATTTTTCTATTTCCATTTTCTTCGCTCTGGCAAACTAGGCAAAGCGCGGCGTTGAGTTCCGCCACTCAACACGCAATGCCTCGAAAACGGCGGAAAGCGGGGACGGAGAAAGCAGGGACTAAGCAACGGAGTGTCTTAACACTAGGTTCCCACGGTCCCTGCAGTTCCCTCTGCCTACCCTGCCTTGTGTGGGATAAAGCGTGAAGCTAAAAAAAAAAAAAAAAAAAAAATTATTATGGAAACAGCGAATCAATCCTAGCAATGAGAATAAAAATATGTTCAAGACCTACTCAGAGAGATTTAAGAAAATCGTTAGATTAACTCAAAAAGCCCAAAATAATCATATAATACATACCTCTGAAAACAAATCTAAAACCATATGGAAAGTCATTAATAGTAATAAATCGAATCCGGAACCGATCCCACAAATAAATTAACGCGATAAGATATTAACTTGCCCATTGCAAATTGCTGAAGCCTTTAATAATTTTTTTATTGATCAAGTAAGCCTTATTCCGAAATCTAATTTATTATTATTATTTTGAGTATCACAACTTCTTCACGACTTAGTCGGATTTAATAAATACTCCATCCTGAGACACTCAGGAAAAAAGATATTTATTGCTCTAATTATTCTCCTTTTATTAATAAATGAAAATAATATTGAATAGATAGATATTTTAACTGGTTATGGTTGTAGGTTCTATTTCTGAAGGATGAGGATAGGTGAGTAAAATTAATTACGGACAAAGTGTTTGATGGTGTAAGAGGTTGCAGGTATTAATGAGTATGATTTATATGTAAATGATGATTATGATGATGATTGGCTTGCTACGACGATGATGGTGGTGTTTGCGATGATTGAGTTAAGAAAACGGTATCTCCAAGGACTTTACTTATTATGGTGGAAGAGTGTATTGCTGCTTGTTTTTGGAGAATGTGAATGTTAATGTGTGCTTCTAATTTATCGCAGTACCGTTTGAGACTCTTCGTCACAACTCCCGTGGCTCCTACTACTATCGGGACGATTGTGACTGTGGTGTTCCATAATCTTGAGAGTTCAACTTTCAGCGGATGGTATTTGCTGATTTTTTCAATTTCCTTTGCTCCAATATTGTAATCAGATGGTACTGAGATGTCAATGAGATATGTATTATTGTTTATTTTATCTATGTATATCAGATCAGGTCTATTGTGCACTATAGTAATATCTGTTTGTACGGGCATTTCCCACATCAGCTTGGCGTTGCTGTTTTCTTTTACAGTTGGTTGTTTTAGTTCCTCTTTCCACCATAATTTTTCGGTTTCAATTTTACTTTTTCTAGCCAAGCACCAAAACACATATTGAACTAAATTATTATGCCTTTTCACAAAATATGTACCAGCAAGTTTTTCGCAGCCTGCAAGAAGATGTTGAACTGTTTCGTCCTTACTCGCACAGATGCGGCATTTGCCATCAACATGCCGCTTCAATATATCTCGCTCATGTTGGCGCGTCATTACTGCCTGATCTTGTATAGCAAATATGGACGATTCCAGTGAAGGCGAAATAGGTTGCTTCTTCAGCCATTTAAATGTGAATTCTTTATCAACGTTGGCAAGATCGAGAACTTTTTTAGGGAATTGGCCGTGCAAAACTTTATTTCTCCAAGTTTCATTTTGCTTCTTTATTATGATATTCTTTATTTCTGGCTTAGTGTGAGCTGTATCTGGCGGTAGTCTGAATTCTTTTTCTATTTGTAGTGAATCTTTGTGTATTGAATATTTATCCTTCTCCTGATCATGTTGTGCTATTGCTTCTATTAAGTAATCGTTCTTCTGTTGTAAATATAATTTATAATTTAAAATGTGAGCTTTATACATATTTTCTATATTAATTAAGCCTCTACCACCACTCGCTACTGGTAAATAGAGTCTCTCTAAATCTGCTTTTTGCTGGTGGGCCTTTTTCATAGCTAATAATTTACGTGTCTTGATATCTATGCGTTTTAAATCACTGTTTTTATAGTTAATTACATCGAACGAGTACATTAAAACTGGAACAGCGTATGTATTAATTCCTTTTATTAAATTTCTTGCATTCAAATATGAATTGGTTATGTTTTTAACTCTCCTGAAGTACTCTTTAGTTAATTGGTCTCTAATATCACTATGATTAATTTTTCCAGATTCGTTTATTCCTAGGTATTTATATGTTTGATCTAATTGTAATTGCTTAAAGCTATTTCCGTTCAGTAGAATATGTTCATCACCTTCAGTGTAATTCCGATGTCCGGCAGTTATGTGAAGTATATTACATTTATTTAAGCCAAATGACATTCCTATGTCAGAAGTAAAAATTTCAACACTATTTAATAAGATTTTCAAGTTAGTCCTATTGTTAGCATAAACTTTGAGATCATCCATGTATATGAGGTGATTAATAAATACGCTGTCCTTCAGATGGTATCCCTTTTTCTCGTACTTGCCCAGAATCGTGGATAACGGATTGAGTGCCAAACAAAATATCAGTGGAGATAGAGAATCCCCTTGAAAAATGCCCCGTCTTACCTGAATGGGTTCAGTAGTAAATGAGTTTGAAGAACCTTTTGCTGTCATAACAACTTTCCAGTTTGGCATAGCTCTTTCGAGGAAAAATTTGATTGCAGGTGGGCATTTGTAGATGTCCAATACTTTCAACAGCCATTCGTGAGACATACTATCAAATGCTTTTTGGTAATCTATCCATCCCATACTGATATTCTTTTGGCACTTGTGAGCATCTTCTAATATAGCTTTATTGATCATTAAGTGATCTTTGCATCCTCGTACCCCACGGCGACAGCCCCTTTGCTCTGGGGTCATGATATTATTCGTTGCACAATGATTGTGTAATTGGTCAGCGAGTATTGAGGTGAGGAGCTTGTACATTGTCGGTAAACATGCGATTGGGCGCCAGTTTTTAGGTTCTGCAGTATCATTATTTTTTGGTATTATCTATCTATCTAATATTAATTAGCGGTTGTTGTTGTTGTTGTTGTTGTTGTTGTTGTTGTTGTTGTTGTTGTTGTTGTTGTTGTTGTTGTTGTTGTTGTTGTTGTTGTTGTTGTTGTTGTTGTTGTTGTTGTTGTTGTTGTTGTTGTTGTTGTTGTTGTTGTTGTTGTTGTTGTTGTTGTTATTATTATTATTATTGTTTGTTCATATATGGCAACCCCGACTAGTTTTGAGTCTTGTGCGAACACCCCGCGCGAGCGGTCAGTAGTAGTTGTCGAGTAGTGGAAGGGGCGCGTGAGACGGCCGACGCGAGCGCACGTCCTTCCTGAATCTAATATTAATTAGCGGTGTGATTTTCCCTCAGCCTTATTTGATTTCCCTTTTGTGTATTCCCTCTTGATATTGAACCTGACAAAGACAAACCTACAAAAGATAATAGTGCAAGTAACCCTAAGTGAAGAAGACTAATGTGAAACATTCCATGGCGGCCGTGAACAATCAGTGTTTGTGTTGTGAATTATGAAGATAAGGTACTGTACAATTTCTATTATCCTAAGACCGACTATAAGGTAAATAATTAATAAATAAGCTACCCCTCAGCACGCTTCCACAATTGCTGAACCCTACCCACTATTCAATATATATTTTTTGGTAGCAGAACGCAGTTCATTATATTCATTATATATACTATATACATTTAGAGTCTTGTGCGAATACCCCGCGCGGTCGGTAACAGTAGTTGTCGAGAAGTACGCAACGCAGTTCATTACACTACTATACATTTTCTGGTAGCAGAGCGTTGTTTCATCCCTCTGAGTCCCCTTGATTATAGCGTGGTTCCATCCCTTTGAGTTCCCTTGATTATAGCGTTGTTTCATGCCTCTGGGTCCCTTTGATTACAGTGTTATTCTCCCGTTTTGGTATTTTGGCTCTTAATTTGGTACCTAACGCATAATTACAATATAATTTACTTGATTTCCTAACCTTTTAAAACGTGTTCGCATCGAGTTGTTTAAAATATAACGCATTCGCGGGTAGAATCGTAACGTCGCGCGCTCGCCTTGCCGCATACTACGCGTTTCATTCGAGTATGCTCGTGAATTATATTTTATTATAAATAATATTATATGAAATTTTTATACATATAATATTGAATATATAATTGTGTAGGGTGAATGTATAATGTGTAAAATATATAAATAAATATTGAATATAATTTTATATATTAAATATAAAATATAATAAATACACATAATGTGGTTACATATATTTTATAATATTACGCCTATACGTTATTACCTATCCCGTTTTAAATTATAATTGAAGTTAGTTAAAATACTTTAATATAATTCCCTTAAAAAACTTACTTACTTTAAAATATTAACCCTACACTATTGTTTTTATTATTACCCTTTTTTTATTTTTATTTAAATGTTAAACCTCATTTAATTAATTATAGTTGTAGTCATATTGTATATCATATTATATTATTATATTGCGATATAGTAGATCCCGAGCTCGACCATACCTGGTTTCTTATCTCATCCGTTGCTAGTGGATTAATTGTTTATTACGTGTTTATTATTTTTTTAATATTTTAGTTGAGTTATTTGTTTACTTGATTTCTGATCTCGCCCGGTATTAGTGGGTTCATTGTTTATTACGCGTTTATTAATTTTTAATATTTTAGTTGAGTTATTTGTTTACTTGATTTCTGATCTCGCCCGTTGTTCGTGGGTTCATTGTTTATTACGCGTTTATTAATTTTTAATATCTTAGTTCAGTTATTTGTTTACTTGATAATTTAAAATGGCTACTCATGATGAAACAGTAAAATGTTCCTTATTTACGGAAAGCGCGGAATATAGAAAAAATATAGGTGTGATACGCTTTGTTTCCGATTGGATTACCGATACCTCGGAACTTCTTGGTACTTCTGAAATACCTAGATTATTAGTTAGGTTCAAGGATTTAGATTCTCATTGTACTTCATTTGTAAACGCGTCCTCAGTGCTCCTGGGTGGGTTAGACCCGGCTATCGATTACCAAGAAATTAGTTACGTAAAAAAAGAAGTGCGTTTAGTAAATAAGAAAATAGACGACCTCCGGGTGCGTCAGTTAGAGTTGTGCCCACCTGCTCCCGTAGTTGATCCTGTCATGGCCAGTACACCCGTAAGAATGAGTAGTAAAAATATTACTGAGCGAACTCCTTATAATAGATTACCTGATTTACCTATCCCTAAGTTTGATGGACGTCCTGACTCCTGGATAAGTTTTATTGATCAGTTTGACAGTGTAGTAGATTCCCAACACCATTTAACCCCCACAATGAAATTACAGTACTTGGTTGGATCCTTGGCAGATGAACCTAAGCGGTTGTTGCTAAATTTAAAAATTGAAGAAGGCAACTATGAAGTTGCTCGTGAGTTGTTGAAACAACGGTATCACAATACACGGGTTCTTGCTGATACCTACATAACCCAGATACTTACCCTGCCGGAGATTTCGAATAAATTTACAGGTTTGCGCGCGGGCTTCTTGAACCCCTTGTTAACTGCCTATCGCTGTTTAGAACGTTTAGAGTTACCCGTCTCCTCATGGTCTTATATGTTAGTACATATATGTTTGACTAAGCTTCCCTCTGATTTGAAATCCCGTTTTGAGCGTTGTTATGGCGGTGACGCTGATGAATTACCTACCTTTAAAAATGTTACTACTTTTTTGGAAGACGAATGTCGTCACCATGACAACGTTGGCAACACCACCCTTGTAGATTCTAACCTGACGAAATTTAAAAGTACTGTATCTAAACATACTTACTTTGCGGCTCCTCCCTCCCCTATATTAGATAATAGACAAAAAATGTTACCTGTAATAAATAATAGTAAAAAATGTTACCTGTGTGCTTCCTCTTCCCATTACCTCCGTGAATGTCCCGAATTTAGAGCTATGAATCCTAGAGATAGATCGGGATTTGTAAAACACTCCCGGTTATGTTATAGGTGTTTGGACAAACATTCAATTCTTATGTGCAAGCGGGACTACAAATGTTCAACCTGCGATCGCTCATCCCATCACACTATGCTATGTTTTAATGATTCCCGTAACCCAATGTATCCTACCTCATCCAATCGCAATTATAATTGTAATTCCAAATTTAATAAACGCAATTATCCGCGTACCTGTCCTGCTTCTACCCGCGGTCCCCATATGGGCGGGGGCCAGCATAAGAAATATTCCCCTTCGCAACTCCAGCGCTCCCCCCAACGACATTCCCAGAGAGCTTCTCCCCCCAGAGAAAATGCTCCGCCCCAACCTAGACAGGTTGAAAATAATATAAGATATCGTGATAATTCCTATAATAGAGAAGATAGACCCACATAGCTAGATACTTGTATTACTCCCCCTTCCCCTTGCCTGAATATCTCACCCAATTCCCTTATATTATTGCCTACTGTTAAATTACACGTTAAAACTGCTAGTGGTTATTATATTGAAGCGCGTGCCTTATGTGATACCGGTGCCTGAGGGTTGCCTCATTACAACCGATCTTTTTGTTAATTACCTCAATTTGACCATCTCCCCCTCCTGTGCCCCTGTACGTGACATAGGTAATATTCCTTTAGTGGTTTCCCGTGGTTCTATTTCCCTGTGTTTTAAACCTTTGTATAATTCCTTCCCTGAGGTGTCAACCTCTGCTATAGTTATAGATGTGATTGCTGGTACGCATCCTGAGTTTGAGTTCCCTGAGTCTGTGTTTTTTCCTAATAGTGATCTTTCCCTTGCTGACCCTACCTATAATAAGCCTGGCCCGATAGATATACTATTGGGTGCTGACGTGTTCGGCGCGCTTTTATTACAAGATAAAATATTTAACTTTAACGGCCTTACTGCTTTATCTACAATTTTTGGTTATATTGTTTGCGGTCCAGTCGCTGCCGATTATGGTGAATTAGAGCCCCCCATGACTGGAATATCCTTATCCCGTCTCATCGAGAGATTCTGGAATGTCGAAGAGACCCCTCAACCTATGATTGCTAACCCCTTAGATAACGTGTGTGAGATATTTTTTAAAAGTACAACCTCCCGTCACACTGACGGTCGGTTCATTGTGAGACTCTCCTTCCTGAACGATCGACCTACTCTTGGAGAATCTAAACCTACAGCTATCCGTCGTTTCCTTGGCCTCGAGAAGCGTTTAAACGCGGACCCTACATTACGTGATAAATATATTTCTTTTATGCGTGAGTATATTGAGTTAAATCATATGAGTGCTTATCCCTTCCCCTTACCCAGTGAACATTACTTTATTCCCCACCATGGTGTCTTTAAGACCGGAGACACATCTAAAATACGTGTTGTTTTTGATGGTAGTTGTCCCTCGTCTAACGGGATCTCACTTAATGAATGCCTACATAGTGGTCCTAAATTACAAAAGGACATTAGTCTAATCCTCCTTAACTTTCGTAAGCATGTCGTTGTGTTTGTGGCAGACATACGCATGATGTTCCGTATGTCGTGGGTACATCAGGATGATCGTAAATACCAACTTATTTTATGGCGTGAATCCCCTTCTGATCCCTTACTCACCTATTCCCTAAATACTACAACTTACAATTTTTGCTAAAATTGAAGCACTATTAAATTCCCGGCCGTTACGTCCCTTATCTAATGACCCTAACGATCTAGAAGTTTTGACGCCTGGTCATTTTTTGATTGGCCAACCTCTTAGTGCTTTGCCGGAGTATCCCTATAACAATGTAAAAATTAATCGTTTAACCCGTTTTCAAGTAGTGCAACAGATAACTCAACATTTTTGGTCGCGGTGGCAGTTAGAGTAACTATACACTCTGCAGACTAGGCAGAAGTGGACTGATCCAGTGAATCCTCCAACAGTAGGCGAGCTAGTCCTCATAAAAGATGATAATTTACCCCCTTTACAGTGGCGACGTGGTCGCATTTCCCAAATTTATCCTGGTAAAGATAGCGTTGTGCGTGTGGTCGATGTTAAGACATCGACAGGTATCCTAAAGAGAGCTTTAACCAAATTAGTTCGTCTACCTATTAGTTAGCTACTCCCATTTTCTCGTAAACATTAGATGTTTAGGGCGGGGGCTATGTTTGTTATATATGGCAACCGACTAGTTTAGAGTCTTGTGCGAACACCCCGCGCGAGTGGTCGGTAGTAGTAGTCGAGTAGTAGTAAAAGGGGCACGTGAGACGGCCGACGCGAGCGCACGTCCTTCCTGAATCGATATATTAATTAGCGGTGTGATTTTCCCTCAGCCTTATTTGATTTCCCTTTTGTGTATTCCCTCTTGATATTGGACCTGACAAAGACAAACCTACAAAAGATAATAGTGCAAGTAACCCTAAGTGAAGTAGACTAATGTGAAACATTCCATGGCGCCATGAACAATCAGTGTTTGTGTTGTGAATTATGAAGATAAGGTACTGTACAATTTTATTATCCTAAGACCGACTATATAAGGTAAATAATTAATAAATAAGCTACCCCTCAGCACGCTTCCACAATTGCTGAACCAACCCTACCCTCTATTCAATATATATTTTTGGTAGCAGAACGCAGTTCATTATACACTACTATACAAATATATTTAGCATTTTCGGTTTTTCTTACAAAAATTCTACTGTAGTAGTGTAAGTAAATATTAATGTATGACGCATATTATCCATATATAATCGATTATTTGATCTAATAAATATAGTCTTGATTTGAACTCCGGTCGTTTCACTTATCTCCCAACACACACCGTACATGGCGACCCTGCCGAAGGAATTCGCTCGGTAACGCGATGCGCTTCCCATTTTTGGAGTGGAACTTTTGTGTGGCTAGTGTCTTTGTCTAAATCATGATAGAGTTACTTTGTTATAATTCGCGCCTGCAACTATACGTCTTACAATTTCTAATAAATGGGAAAACAACAATCTAAAGAGGAAACCATAATTGTGCAAAATGCGGCGGCCGGCGATAACCATTCTCAGTTGAGCGAGTTTAGAGTGCATCTTTACACCATCAGTATACTACTAGGTGTGATTGTGCTGGTTATACTTATGGGAACAATATATTGCAGTTATAGTGCGTATAAGCGGTGCCACAAAGGGTGGATAACGACGGAGATAAATCGAAATACGTTGCGAGGGTCCCTATTCCGCCAGTTCCGGCAACCCGTTCTTCCCATGGCCGCAGCAGACGAGGTCTACCATCCAGGCCATGCGATGTTCTCCAAGGCGATAGTGTTAGTGTGCGTAGTGATTAGTGCGAAATATAAGTATTTGCGTTATATCTCCGAATAATACATACGTACGTAATGAACTTTTATATATATATAACTTCATAACTAAATAACTTCATGTAGTTAAGTGTTACTCACTTAAAATGTTTACTTTTAAAATATGTAAGTGCGTACTATTTTTAATTGAGCTATATATTTGTGGTAAGTTATGGCTATTTAGTTAAATCAATTGTATAAAGAATTAAAGAAAGTAAAAACATATTTCATTAAGATTGGACCGGGTAGACGACAAGGAAATATTTTACAAACTAAGTTGAATGAAGCGAATGTTATTCTTAATCAATATTCGAGTTGGTTAGTAAATTTTAAAAAGGATATAAGTGAGGGAAAATGAAGTAGTGAGGATGTATAAATTTATGAGAATTATTTTAGGAAGTTTGATTTGTTATATAAGGATATTATTAAATTGTGTTCCGACAGTGTTGAAAGCAAAAGTTGTACCAAAATGGATACATTCCATTTAAAAACGCCTTTCACCTTGATGCCTGTTATGACAAACGACGAAGCAGTATAAAACAGTTAATTGATAGTATTCAATACTACGATTCTTTGCTTAAATCATCTGATTGTAAAAAGAACTTAATAAAATTTGTATTAAAAAGCAGAATATCCCAATCTGCTTAGCAGATTGGGATATTAAATCGTACGATTACGTCTTCAAGATGACTATTCCAATGCTGAAACGTTAGTTATTGACATGAAAAAACAATTATTGCCAAGTAAGGGCGCAAAGGCTATTCAAAAAAAGTTACATAATATCAGACAAAATGACATGATCATTTCAGATTTCGGAGAAGAAATTACGGAGTTATTTGTGAACCTTACGATTGCGCAAGCCGACGGTAAATCAGAAAACTACAATGTTTTAAAGCCTATCAATAAAAGACAAGCAATTAAACAGTTTTCCGATGGCTTACGAAATCGTAGGCTCAGTACTTTAATAGCGGCTAGAAATTCCAGCTCGCTGAAGGATGCGATACAAGCAGCCAAGGACGAGGAAACTTCATCTCCCTCAATTTCGGGTGAAGTAATGGGTATGTATAAAAGAAATTATTCAACTAGACATTTTAATAACAATTTTCGGTATAACCGTGGAAGATATCATCATCAAGCGTCTTCACATAGGGGACACTCGTTCCGAGGCAGATTACAGCGCGTCCAGCGCGGTTGGCAACCGCCTACATCACGAGGCCGAGGCCAGCGCGGAACTTACGCTCGAGGTATGTACAAACCATACCGGGGAAATGTATCTATGAACAAAAATTACGTGAATATTATTAATGAGCAGGAAACGACAGCGGAGTTAGAACCGAAATTAGATCAGTTTTTTCGTGAATAATCAATTTCATTCTATTCTAGCAAGTAACAGCGATTGTTTTGTTCATATATCTATAGCTTCGTACAGTAAAACTTATTCATTCTTAATCGACACAGGTGCCTCATTATCTGCTACAACTTATAAACATGTGTGTCATCTGAATATCCCATTTCATAAAGATAGCGTTACTATAAACGGACTCGGAGGCCAGGTACAAACTACCGGATACGTTTACATTCCTTTGTCTTTAAAAGGACGAGTTATTAATCATAAATTCTTTGTGTTTGACTCGTTACCAATTTTATGTAATGGAATAATAGGTCGTGATTTTTTAAGACGATTTAATGCTCATTTAGACTTTAATAAAAATATGTTATCTTTAAATTTTGGGTTAAATCAAAATGTTAACTTACCTATAAACAATACTTGTACATTTAATGATTTTTATATACCATCTCGTAGTGAGTCGGTGCATTTTATTCAAACTGAATTTAAAACTGACTGTGTTATTTGTTCAGAGGAATTACAAGACGGTGTTTATCTGGCTAGCTCTATTGCCAGTCCGGTAAATGGTATGGTTCCGATAAAAATTTTGAATAGCACGGAAAAAAATATTACACTATCGAATATTAGTCCTACAATACATAACCTTAGTGATTATAGTATTTGCTCGTTTGATAAATCAAACAACAGTTCAGATAGAGTAAAAACTTTATTTTTTTTATTAAAATTAACCGATCTCAATAGTGAAGAGTCTGAGAGTATAAAAAAGATTTGTGCCAAATATGCCAATATCTTTTACTTGCCGGGTGATACATTAACTGTTACGGATATTTATACACATAATATTTCATTGAAGCCCAATGTAAGTCCAGTTTTTGCAAAACCTTACAGATTATCTAAACTTCATAAAGATGAAATTAAGCGACAACTTAGTGAGATGTTAAAAGAGGGTATTATTGAACCTAGCAGAAGTAATTGGTCGAGTCCCGTATTGTTAGTGCCTAAAAAATGTGATTCAACTTTTCAAAAAAAATGGCGGTTAGTTGTCGATTACCGGAAGTTAAACAATTGCATAGAAGATGATAAATATCCCCTTCCCGACATAACAGAAATATTAGAGTCCTTGTCTGGGAGTGTCTATTTTTCACATCTAGACTTACATCAGGGTTACTATAATGTGGAATTAGATAAAGCGAGTAGAAAATATACAGCTTTTTGTTCGGGTCAATATCAAATGTGTCGAATGCCTATGGGTTTAAAAATCAGCCCTAGTTCATTCTCGAGGCTAATGAATTTGGCAATGTCAGGTTTAACACGAGTCAAATTACCCAGTCATAGAGAAGGAACTATTAGCTATCGTTTGGGCTGTTAAATATTTTCGCCCTTACCTATATGGTCAATATTTCAAAATAAAAACAGACCATAAGCCCTTGATTTATTTATTTGGGATGAAAAATCCATCAAGCAGGCTAATGAAGTTTCGGTTAATATTGGAAGAATACAATTTTGAGGTAGAATATGTTAAGGGTGCGGATATCGCAGCTGCAGATGCGTTGTCGAAAATCTGTTTAACATCAAAGGAATTGAAGGATATGTCTTACGATATTAATGTATTAACACGAGCCCAATCCAGGAAAATTAACATTCCAGATTCTTCCCCGTTGAATATGGTACACACAGACCCGAGGCCTGATCGACCAAAGGTAGTGAGTACTCATATCAAACCGGTAGAATCAGTCGAAATGTGTATGATAAATATCAATGATTTAAGAAGATTAAGAAAGTTAGGACATATATGTAATGAAAATAAAACTTTTTGTTATAACTCACATAAAAATATAATTTATATAAAATATCTTAGCTCAGACTCACAAATGACACGACGCGAATTTGTGAATGAACTAGATAAATATTGTGATAGTATTAAAATAAAAGAAGTATTCATAATAAAAAAAGATGGTAATAAAGAATTTATTAAAAAAATAATTAAAGAAATAAAGGGTATGAAAAATAGGATAGGCCCACGCGTTTGTATAATAAATAATGTAAAAACGATTTATAACAAAGATGATAGGAAGGTAATTTTAAATGATTTCCATCTCCTGCCTAGCAGTGGCCATGCTGGCATGAGAAGGATAATCAATAATATTAAAAGATATTATTATTGGCCTGGGTTAGATAATGAAGTTAGAGAGTATGTTAAACGTTGTGACAAATGTCAACGTCAAAAGCATTCCTTACCAATAAAGGAACCCATGAATATAACAACAACTGCCAATACGGCATTTGAAAAGGTATATCTAGATTTGGTAGGTCCGTTTGATGTTGATTATAGTAATTACTCATACGTTCTAACTATTCAGTGTGAGCTAACTAAGTATGTTGAAGCATATCCCTTGGTTACTAAAAAGGCAGATGAAGTAGCAAAAACTTTTGTTAACAATTGTATCCTTAGGTATGGGGTACCGAGAGAAATAGCTACAGACAGAGGAAAGGAATTTATCGCAACTACGTTCAAAGAGGTATGTAAATTATTACAAATAAAACAATTAAACTCTACAGCATATCACCATCAGTCGATAGGTGCATTGGAAGTGTGTCATAAAAATTTTATACTCATTTCTTAGAATCCAAACTGATAATCACCCAGAGACATGGAGTAGTTGGCTACCATTCTGGTCATTTGCTTTCAACACCACGGTTCACTCAGAAACTAAGTTCACCCCGTATGAATTAGTATTTGGTAAAAAATGTACACTACCAAGTAATTTAACTACACATCTAGAACCATTGTATAACTTTGATGACTACCCTTGTGAACTTAAATATCGAATACAAACGACACAAAAAGAAGCTAGAAATAATTTATTAAAATGTAAACAAAATAGAAAATTAAGATATGATAAATATACCAATCCAATTACATACCACCCTAATGATATGGTGTTGGTTAAAAATGAAACAGGTAACAAATTGTGTTCATTATTCTCAGGTCCATTTAAAGTAATTAAGGAGAAACCACCAATGTAGAGATATTAAAAAATGGTAGAGTAGACATAGTGCATAAAAACGCACGAAATTATATGTACAATAGCTATATGGTTATTGCTATATATTGAAAAAAAAAGGGAATTACTTATTATTGTTACTTTTAAGAAATGTATTTTACTTTATTTTTTTTTGTAACTTCGTTTTACCCAAATAATTATGTAAAATAAACTAAATAAAAAAAAAATGTCACTCTAATAATATTATGTAATCATTTTTTTTTCTTTTGGATGGATGGTGTAGTAGTGTAAGTAAATATTAATGTATGACGCATATTATCCATATATAATCGATTATTTGACCTAATAAATATAGTCTTGATTTGAAATCTCGAACCTATACAAATTTGTACTTTAACTCCTTAGCTTTGCGACGAGTGGCAGCAAGTAACATTTTAGTTTCGGGCGATAAATGTTCGATAATATAAATCCTTCTTCGCAGTGGCGACTCCTAAGTGGCTGGAGTTCAGTTTCTCATTATTAAATTTTTTATTGAAATTACTGTTAGCAGCTAGGAATTGATCGCGAAGACGTGGACTATTAAATTTTACCAAAACTGATCTAGGACGAGGGCTGGTTCTGTCCATTTTAGCAATTCTGGTGCAAATGTATATACTTTTCTCATCGACGGGACAATCAATAACCTTAGCCAATTGGTGCACAGTATTAATCAAGTTCTCTTGCTTGTGTTCCGGTAAACCATGAATTTCCACATTACATGCCCGTGAGTGTTGTTCGAGCTGCGACAGGCGGGAATTTAATAAATCGTTACACGCTCGTAGCGCCTCATTATCCGCGCGAACCGATTCAATTAACACGGCTTGTGTCGAGCACTGCTCTTTTAATTTTTCTATATCAGTGTTAAAATATAACATCGACGACTCCAGAGAAGAAAGTATGTCGTGGATCTCCTTAATTTTAGGATTAAATTCGTGAGCTAAAACTAGACGCAACTCCTCTCCGATAATATCACGAATTGTCTCGGCTGTTAAACTATTACAAGAAGAGTTCTTACTACGCTGCGATACAAAATCTTGTTGAGCCGCAATTGCTGGTCCGCGTACCGGGGTATTTGTATTATTACCTTTCTTCGGCTCTTTGCTACGACATAAGTCGCAAACCCAAACATTTTTAATATCAGGGGTCATATTGTTATATTCTAACAAAGTGTGTCTCGTGCAAATAACGTAATATATATTTTTACAACGCACGCAATGCAAATAAGGAGCATCTTTCATAGCGTTAGGACAGCCGGCGCACTTAATAGAATTCATTATTCACCTTAATTAGCAAATATCACGAGTAAGCAAAAATAATATTCAATAGTTTGACCACTGTTAGTTACAAGCGTACGCTGTATGAGTCAGCCGAGTTGAGGTCAATGACACGGTTGTCCGAGCGAAGACGATGCGGCAGCAGTGCAAGTTGTCGTAGGTCAGTGTGATATAAAAATTTAAAGATGTTTTTCTTTATAACTGCTAAATTACGCTGTATATCACTTTAAAATTTCACTGTTAAGTGAAATTAACATTTAACAATTTAATAACGATAGATTGTTGCAAAAAACTTAACTTAGTTATAATGCCTCTTAGAAACGCCTATATAAAGGGAGTTGGGTTAAGTTCGCGCCCAATACATGGGTATGTTTACATAGATATTGAATCTCGAATTTATCCGCATAATAAATATTATATACACGAGTTAGTAGTAGATAGCATTACAGATAAGCTACCTGCGCAATTCATTGAGAAATTTAACATGAATCATATAAATAATATACCTCTCGCGGACCTGGATTGGAATATTCCATATAATATTGACCTCATTTTAGGTGCGCAACTGTTTCCTTATATTTATTTGGGAAATAAAATTGAATCTGGGACTTCTGCCCCTCCCGCTTTATTAACTTCTTTCGGATATGTTTTAATGGGTGATTACAATAGTGATCAATCAAATATTATGCATAATAATAATAATAATCTCTCTTCGTACACCGCCTTAACTCTTAATGATTTAGACTCCAGTCTTCATAAATTTTGGGAATTAGATGAATTACCTCAAAAATGTCACTTGAGCCCAGAGGAGACTGAATGTGAGAATATGTATGTTGCGTCGGTATCGCGTAACAACGAAGGGAGATATTTAGTTAAATTGCCGTTTTGTCGTAGTTCATCTGATTTAGGTAACTCACATTGCGTTGCGTTGCGTCGCTTGCTTTCATTAGAAAATAAATTTAAATCTAACCCATCACTGCGCATAGAATATAATAAAGTTATTACGGAATACATAGAAAATAATTATTTATCAGAGGTCACCGAACTTTCTAGTAGGCATGAAGGATATTATATTCCACATCACGGAGTGTATCGTCCAGAGAAAAGTTCATCTAAATTAAGAATTGTACTCGACGCTAGCGCAAAAACACATACTGGTGTTTCATTAAATGATATTTTGCACACTGGTCAAAACTTACAGACTGATTCATTTACGCTATTACTAAATTTTCGTTTATTTCGTATCGCGATGACCTCAGATATAAAACAAATGTATATGCAAATCGAAACTTGTCCTAATGATCGCAAATATTTAAAAAATCTTTTTCGCTTTAATGATAACGATAATATTCGCATTTTTCAATTTAACAGAACACCGTTCGGGTTAAAGTCAAGTCCGTTCATAGCTATGCGCACTGTGCGTCAGTTATGTTCTGAAGAGATGCATCGCTTCCCTGAGGCCGCAAAAATCGCTAGCGCTCACCTGTATATGGATGACTTTTCTTACTCATCGCCCAATGAGGAACATGCTAAACAATTATGTCAGGAATTAATTTCTTTGTTCAAATCAGGCGCTTTTGATTTAATAAAATGGACAAGTAACTCGTCCGCACTTTTAAATAGTCTTCCAGATACGCACCGCTCATCATATATTTTTTCCGATGATAGTAACCAAGCCGCTAAGGTTTTAGGTTTATCTTGGGATTCCCTGGAAGATAATTTTTATTTTACAGTCTTACAAGTAGATGAGAAATGTACAAAACGCACAATTTTATCGCTAGTCGCTCGCTTGTTTGACGTTTTAGGGCTTGTCGCGCCTATTATTTTGTATGCTAAACTGCTTATTAAAGAACTTTGGCTCATTAAATTGGATTTGGATGAGTCACCGCCTCAATAAATTGTAATACGCTATAGTGCACTGAGACAAGAATTACCTCTGTTAAGAGACTTTAAAATTCCGCGACATATTGGAGTCACAACAAATTGCAAATTCAATATAGTCGCATTTTGTGATAGCAGCTTACATGGCTACGGCTGTGTAGTCTATTTACAAGTTATCAACCCATCTAAAAACATTAGTGTTAGACTTTTATGCTCCAAATCGAAAGTAGCGCCCGCTAAAATAACAACACTTGCTCGCTTAGAGCTTTGTGCCGCTCTGTTAATGGCAAAGTTGATAAAGCTAGTTAGTACTACTTACTGTGCTCGCTTTCCTATCAATGATATTTTTGCCTTTTCAGACTCCACAATCGCTTTGTCATGGATTAAATCATCACCCCATAAGTGGAACATTTTTGTTAGTAATCGGGTCGCTCAGATTCAAGAGAACTTACACGAAAAACACTTTTATCATGTGGCCGGCAATGAAAACCCGAGTGATTGTTTGTCTCGTGGTATGTTGCCGTCGCAATCTAAGGCAAAGCGCGGCGTTGAGTTCCGCCACTCAACACGCAATGCCTCGAAAACGGCGGAAAGTGGGGACGGAGTAAGCAGGGACTAAGTAACGGAGTGTCTTAACACTAGGTTCTTATGGTTCCTGCAGTTCCCTCTGCCTACCCTGCCATGTGCGGGATAAAGCGTGAAGCTAAAAAAAAAAAAAAAAAAAATTAATTTCTTTTCCACTTTGGTGGAATGGACCTGCATGGCTCAGCAAGCCTTCTTCAGAGTGGCCAATCCCGCACTTTACGCCCACGTTTTGTAACGACCTCCCGGAATTTAAAACTAATACGCTTATCGCTTCCGTTACTCAACCTGAACCTTCAGAATTATACGCGTTAGCGCAAAAATATTCTTCTTGGAATAAGTTAATACGCTGCACTATGTACGTGCTTCGCGGCGCTAAACTTCTGCCGTCAGATGGAGAAGTTAAAAATTTAGTTTCGCGGAAAGGGCCATTATTAAAGCTATTCAGTTAGTTCATTTTGAGGATGAGATAAATTGTCTAAATAATAATAAATTGATGTCAAAGAAATTTCGACAATTATCAGTTTTTCTTGACAACGAGGGAATTTTACGCATAGGTGGTAGGATTTCACGCTCAGACTTACCGTACGAGGCTAAGCATCCCGCGCTTTTACCGAAACGTGATCACGCTGTTAATTTATTAATAGACTACTTCCATGTACATAACTGCCATGCTGGAGCTAGTCTTTTGATGTCACTCATTGGCCAACGTTTTTTGATTTTAGATGCTAGAACGGTGATCAGAGCTAGAGTACATAAATGCATTTCTTGCTTTCGCGTTAAACCTGCTCACCCAACGCCGATGATGGCAAACTTACCATCTTATCGCATAAAGGAAACAAAAGCTTTTCTGCACACTGGTGTGGATTACGCTGGACCACTCCTCATTACTCTAACCCGCCGCCGAGGTCAACATTCACAAAAGGCCCATATATGTCTGTTTGTTTGTCTGGTGACTAAAGCTGTTCACATAGAGTTGGCCTCGGACTTGACTAGTAAAGCATTTCTCGCCGCGTTCAAACGCTTCATTTCTCGTCGCGGTCCTGTTTCCGTCCTTTATTCCGACAATGGCACAAACTTTGTCGGAGCTAAAACGCAATTAGATAGCATGTATCATTTATTAACGGATTCTAAATTTAATAAACCTTTAAAATCATAACTTTTGAACTATAAGATCGAGTGGAAGATGATTCCCCCGCCAATCCACATTTTGGTGGTTTATGGGAATCAAATATTAAAAGTTTTAAAACGCATTTGTACCGCGTAATAGGCACACAACTATTAACCTATGAGGAATTTCCATATGGTTTAGCTGTAAGTATTTATCAATTATTTCCTGATATTTAAGATTTAATGTTTCCTCTTTATTCAATATTTGTTTTAATGATTTTAGTCGTTTTTCAGCAAATTCTTGAGAAGAAGTAACTTGAGGATCGTCGAACTTGAGTGGGAGACGAACGATGTACCTACCATCGGCATCTCTGCGTGTACTTTTATGGTAGTATTGCTCACAATATTTTTCTTCATCAGTATATAATTTTTCTTTTGGCACTTGAATGTCCCCTTCAAGCTCCCAAAACTTCTTTAAGTCATTTGTGCAATTACAATGCATTACATTTATATCTTCGGAGGGCTTCATATTTGAGCCGACTGTACCTGACAAAATCCATCCAAGACTTGTTGACTGTGCTATGACGGCGTTTATTGGCCCTCTTTTGATGCCATCGCAAAGTATTTTGCCGTATACTTCTGCACCTAGAAGAATATCTATTTTGTTTGGTATATAATATTCAGGATCGGCTAGCGAAATTCCTGATAGATCCACCCAGTCCAATGCCACAATACGGTTACTTGGCAAAGGCGTAGTAATGCTTTTTATAACATGTGCATTTACTGCAATTTGTACAGAGGGATCATATATTGATTTTATTTTTAAACTTACCGTTGCTTTGGAAAGCATTGTTTTTCCTCCACCTAGTCCCATTATAAGGCTAGTGGTTGACCTTTTATTCAAACCTAAAAATCGAACAGCGGATTCTGTTATGAAAGACGACTGCGATCCTTGGTCGAGTAATGCTCTTATCTTGTAATCATTTCCGTTTCTGGACGTAGCCTTTACTATTGCTGTAGCGAGTAACACTCGTTATAAATCTTACTTGATGAAAAACACGATACCATTGATGTGGAATTTACAAGAGAATCATCCTGTTTTAAATTTTTATTTTCGTTATCAACAATTTTACTCGTAGGATGAAGAAGAGAATGATGTTTTCGTTTGCAAATATGACATTTTAAATTACTACGGCAATCGTTGGCAGAGTGATTACTACCTAAACAATTGAAACATATATTATTACCTTTGACAAATTTGCGACGATCATCAATCGTTGTTTTATGAAATTTTGTACATTGATATAATTTATGATTATCCGGACAAAATAAACAAGATATATTAACATTTCCAACATGTAAAGTTTTCATATTATTATTATATTGAGATTTTGTTGACATTGACTTTGGACCAAGATATTCTACAGCTCTAAACGTTTTAGATAAAAAGTCAGTAAATTGTTGATTAGTTGGGAGTTCGTTCATGGAAATATGATTAGTAATATGGAATTCCCATTGACGCTTTGTCTCTGGGTCCAATTTCAAAGTCAAAACGTGGATTTACCCGTGTATTTACACCAACGCTTTGAAGCGTTGCTAGACATGTATTCGTAGTGTAGAACTTTACACTCACTTTACTTTACACTACTTCTTACTAGGGCACTATTAAACACGAGTAAAACACAGTACTTGTTTTTCTTGAGGATTGGTTTATTAAATTTTGTTACCCAATATATAATTTTTCTGTCGACACAACGTTAGCGTGATTTAGTCTACTAGTAACGCCATCGAAGATGGAAGTTTGCACGTAGCGACCCCTGCCAGCCCTACCTAGGGCTGCAACAGTCCATCAGCCACGAGCACCATACGGGAGCACACTGCTAAGGCGTCCCCCCGAGGCGACGCGCACCAGTGCGTCCCCGCTGGTGTGAAAAGTGGAGACTGCGAAATGCGGCGTTGGGGACCGCCACCCAGCACGCCATGTCCGGAACGGCGGGAAGTGGAGGACGGAGCTACAAATAGCTGCGTGGAATGTAAGAGGAGGGATGGACCAGAAGATGAATGAACTCTTAGATGTGATGGATGAGCGAGATTTGGATGTCATTTGTATGACTGAGACCAAGCGAAAGGGCAATGATGCAACCGATTTGCCGGGCAGCCGCGTCGCTCTCTGGGCCGGCGTTCCAGAGAGCGAACGCGGGTGTCAAGGTGTAGGTGTATTATTGTCCTCTCGATTGGTTAGTGCAGTGGTAGAGTACGAGGCGATCAACCCTAGACTGCTTTGGGTTCGCTTCAAGCTGGGGATTACAAGAATATTTTTGTTGGTGGCATATGTGCCGGTATCCTCAGCTTCATTGAGCGAACTTGAGAGGGATGTTCTAGGCAGTGTTCGGCGGCGGGGGTCCCCCGCAGTATTGACTTCCTCGTAGTGACCCCTGGGCAACGTAGCCTGACCACCGTAACGGAGTGGCAGGCTAACGGCAAACGAATACTGCTTATCGAAACTTTCTCTTTGTCTGTCTGTTTCGATTTTGTTGGGACAGCAATGTCCAAACAATTGAGGGACGCCTCCGGGCGTTTTCTCCCAAAAGGCCCTTCTCAGGGCCAACCAAAAGGCCCTTCTCAGGGCCAACCAAAAGGCCCTTCTCAGGGCCAACCCAAAGGCCCTTCTCAGGGCCAACCAAAAGGCCCTTCTCAGGGCCAACCAAAAGGCCCTTCTCAGGGCCAACCCATGTCCCGCGATGCTTCGGCATCGGGAACCAGCTGTGCTGCATCCGTGGCCAGTCTGGCTAGAGGGAGTGACTTCGGGTCGGATTATTCCGACGTGGAGTCCTTCAGAAGTGGCTCGAACTGCGGCTCCACAAGCCGCCAGTCGAGGAAGAGGGCCTTCTTCAGGCGAAGCTCCGGAGAATCTCCGGATACTGCGGAGCAGCCCGCCAAGCGGGTCGTCGTCCAGACGGACTTTGAGGAGAGGATCGCCTCGAAGGAAAAGCAGGCGCGGACCGCCAGAGCGAAGGCCGGCTACGGCGCCTCCAGCGTCCTCTACGCGGACCACTCCGTAGAGGAAATGGAGCGCATGGCACTGGAGGACCAGTTGGAGATCTTGGAGGTGGCATCCAAGTCCTCCAATCTCAAGGGGACTTTCCAGAAGGCCCTGAAATGCCGGGCAGCGAGCTTGCTCGGCATCGTCAAGGAGTTGGCGCAACGCACCACTTCTGACGAGACGAGGCAGCTGCAGGCGAAGGTGGATCGCCTGCAGAAGGAGGTGTCCGGGCTGCACGCGCGCGTCGCCGAGCTCATGGCTCGACCAGAGGCGGTCCGCAGGAAGGTCCTGCTACGGCTACCTCTCCCCTCCAACCTTGAGGATATCATCCGCAAGGTGGTCGTGGAAGAGAGGGCCTTCATCAGGACCTGTTTCGCGGCCATTGAGGACCGGCTGCCTGCCGGAGAAGCGGCTTCGCCCTCCTCTCGCGGCGAATAAGGCAACGCTTCCCGCGCCGGGTCCCTCAGCGACCACAGCCCCCAGGGAGCAATCCAACAGCAAAGGGAAAGGCAAGGGGAAAAAGCCCTCTGCACCTGCCCCGACTACCCGGACGGCACCTGAGGTAGTCGAGAGGGAAGACCGGCTTCTGCCCTCAACCACACCTTCCAATGCGCCTTGGACAAAGGTGGTACCGAGGAAGCGGAAGGGCAAGAAGTCGGCCCCTAAGCCCCCTGGAGCCCAGCCTAAGGCCAGCCAGCCTGCGGCTGACAAGAGGAAGAAGCTCGCTCCTCCTAAGACCGCTGCCGTCGTGGTCACGCTGACCACAGAGGCAGCGGAGCGCGGTGAGACGTACGAGTCCGTATTGCGGCGGGCCCGTACAAGTGTCGACCCAGCGCAACTCGGGGCGGGCAGAGTCACGTGCCGGAAGACCCAAACGGGGGCTCGTATTTTCGAGTTCTCCGGGTCTCAGGGCGGCACCAAGGCAGACCTCTTTGCTTCCAAGCTCAAAGAGGCTGTCGCTGACACGGCCAAAGTCGCCAGGCCTGTCAAATGCGTGGCTCTTGAGGTGACTGACCTCGATGACTCGGTCACTCAAGAGGAGGTGGTGGCTGCGATAGCGGCGGCGGGGGGCTGCGCCGTAACAGCTATCAAGGGCCGGGCTATTAGACTCGGCCGCGGAGGCATGGGCACCATGCTGGTGGAATGCCCTGTCGTAGCAGCCAAGGCGGTCCTGGCCAAGGGTCGCCTCTCGGTTGGGCTTAGCTCGGGTGGGGTCCGGGCACTTGAGGACAGGCCGATGCGCTGCTTCAAGTGCTTCGGCATTGGCCACACCCGGGCTCTCTGTCCCTCCACTGCCGAGCGCACGGAACTGTGCTTCCGTTGCGGCAAAGAGGGACATAAGTCGGCCAGCTGCGAGGCTACGACTCCGCGCTGCGCAGTATGCGCTGCCAGTGGTCGTCCCGCCGACCACGTGATGACGGGCAGGAAATGCTGCCCGCCATCTAAGAAGGGGAAAGCGCAGGCGAGACCTGCCGCTGCTGCCGCCGCCGTAACACCAGTTACTGCGCCGGCCACCGAGGGGAATGCGATGAACACCGAATGAACGGAGCCCATCGCATTGTCCAGGCGAACACCAACCACTGCAGAGCGGCCCAGGATTTACTGGTCCAAACCCTCGCAGAATGGTTGGTGGACGTGGCGGTTGTTGCCGAGCCGTATTCTGTCCCTAGCAGCTGGCTGGGAGACGACAACGGCTCGGTAGCACGGGTAGCGCGGTCTTCCACAGACTCCCCTCCCCTCTCGCTCTTAGAGAGGGGACCGGGATACGTGGCCGCCGCGTGGGGTGAAGTGGCCCTCATTGGGGTGTACATCTCCCCAAACCGCCCTCTCACGGACTTCGAGAGCTTTCTCGAAGTCCTAGCCATGGTGGTCGGCAGAGTGGTGCAGCGCAGGGTGACTGGTGGTGGGCGACTTTAACGCCAAGTCGGTGGTGTGGGGTAACCCAACCACCGATGCCCGAGGTCGAGAGCTGGAGGTCTGGTACGTTTCGTCCGGTCTGTCCCTCCTCAACAGGGGCACAGTCCTCACGTGCGTGCGGCGAGAGGGGGGGTCCATCGTGGACCTCGCCTTCGCCTCCCCTTCTTTGGCGGCCCGCATTGTGGACTGGCGGGTGGAGCTGGTGGAGACGCTGTCGGACCACCGATACGTGCGGTTCGATGTCTCCACACAGGGCTCCCGGGGGGACCGCGCGGGTCAGTCGCACTGTCCACGGTGGGCGCTCACCCGCCTAGACCGGGAGGCCGCCAAGGAGGCGGCTTTCGTGCAGGACTGGCTGTCGCCTCCTGTCGACGGCCGGGACGTGGACGCCACGGCAGTCCGTCTAAGGGACTCCTTGACCGAGGTGTGCAACTCAAGCATGCCTCGGTCGCACCGGCCTCCTCCTAAACGCGCCGTGTACTGGTGGTCAGAGGAGTTGGCGGATCTCCGGGCCGACTGTGTGGCCACCAGGAGGGCCTACACAAGGAGCCGGCGGCGGCGTCGACGCGACCTTGACAACGAGGGCCGCCTCTATGCTGCCTACATAGAGGCGAAGGCTACCCTGACGACGCGAATGGCCGAGTCTCAGGGTGAGCGCGCGGGGGGGAAATGTTGGAGGGTCTCAACGTGGACCGTGGGAGGCCTACAAGGCGGCAAGCACAGCAAAAAGTGTGCGTCCGTGCGGCCCCCCAGTTGCTGAGACCCTCGAAGCCGGCGCTCCTGGATGGGGTGGTCAAGTCCTGGTTCCGCGCAGGGACAACTTAACCCCACCAGTAATGAATGAGCCCTTGGGATGCCCGGCTCCATCGGCGAGGAGGTCCCCCCGGTGACGGAGGACGAGATGGAGATGGCAGCTCTCTGCACCCGGGCCCAAGAAGACGGCCCAGGTCAGGAAGGCGTTCAGAACGATGTTGTTGGCCATCGCCGCCTCCCAGATGGGCAGGGAGGCTTCGGGACTCTTCAGCGGATTGTTGAGTGCGAGAGGTTCGAAGCCATGGAAGAGGGCCACTGTGCTTATTCGAACAGGCAGGGGGGGGGCGGCCGGCCGGGATCCCCATCGGGCTCCCCAGACCATCGTTCTGCTAGATGAGGTCGGAAAAATGTTTTCGAGAGGATCCTCGCGCCAGCGGCAAACCGTGCACCTGCGCACCAATTGGACCGGACCTAGCGGACGCTCAGTTCGGTTTCAGAGCTGAGCGTTCGACGGTGGCGCCCGGTCCGACTCAGGGGACGGGGTTGAAGGAGGCGATCGGCGCGGGGGAATGGAGTGTTGCGCTGTGTCGTCTTTGACATAGTCAAGCTTCAACTCCATTCCACAAGCCACAGTGTGAGGCGCTCCGTTTCACGGGGTGCCCCCCCAGTATCTGCAGGGGTCTGTTGGCAGGACTATCTCGAGCGATCGGACAGTCCGCTAACCAACAAGCGGGCGAGTCCGCAGAGACTGCGTCGAGGGTCCGGGGTTCCACAGGGTTTCGTTCTAGGACCGCTTTGTGGAAATCGCTGATTCGGGACTGGCTCTTGCGGGGAAATCTCCCCAGTGGTACGTTATGTGTCATCTGATATGCAGATGACACCCGTCTTACTGCCGGGGGAGAAATGGCGGTGACGGCGGCCAGCTGGCCTCGGGGGAGGTTCACTAGTGGTGGGAACGATCTCCCGCCTAGGGTGAAGGTGGCGTGAACAAGACCGAGGCGCTATTTTTCCGTGGGCCTCGGCAGCGACAACCGCCCTGACAGCCCATATATTCGTTGAGTGTGCCCGCGTTGAGGTGCAGGACCAGAGCAATTATCTGGGCCTGGTGCTCGCAGAAAGTGGGCGTCGCGACTTACTTTGCCGAGCTGTGACGCGAATGCTCAAAACAGCGGGCGACTCTCGTGGCTATCCCGAAACGTCGGGCGTCCGGCGATCGATGCGGGTCTATACGCCGGAAGACTGAAAAGTATGCCCGTGGGGTCCCATATGGCGGATCACGTGCAGAGGAAGAGAACGCCGCTGCATCCGCAGGCCACAAAGGGAAGGCACAGGGGTGGCTAGGGCCGTACAGCACAGTGAGTTTTGCGGCGGCGTGCGTTTGGAGGTGGCGACCGGACCCCATCTTGGAGATGGAGGAGTGGGTGCTCGCCAGAATGTACGAGTGGACGGGGGTCAGAGGTGCACTGAACCGCGTACGGATCCGGGCGGGTGAGCGGGAGGAAATCCGCCGCCGGGAGCTGAGGGACGCGTAATCCGGCAGTGGGAGGAGGACCTCACCATCCGCGGCGTTCACAGGTCGTCGGATGCTGGACGCCATCGGGCCGCTGGCCGATTGGCTCGATAGGCCGGCACGGATCCCTCTCAATGCGATTGTGCAGTGCTGTCGGGCATGGTTGCTTCGGATTGTACCTGACAGCTGAGCGGGATGGAAGGAGGCTCCGGAGGGCCACCACTGCGGGGGCGGCGGTGGATAGGCGGAGCACACCTTGGAGGTGTGCCCATCGTGGTACGCAACCTCGCCGCAGCCTGGTGGCAGTAGTAGGGGCGACCTACAGATCCCCAGCGTGGTCGCCGCCATGCTGAGCGGGGAGGAGGCATTGGGCGGCGCGGTGACATCCTTCTGTGAGGAGTAATGTCACAGAAGGAGGCGGCGGAGGCACGGCGGGAGGATGACCCTCTCGCGGCGCGCTCCGCAGACGAAAAGGGGCAGAAGACGGCGGGACACATCGTCAGTCGCCCTCAGTCACCGGGGATGGATCGCAGGCGACACGCGCGGTGGGCGCCACGCCTCATTTCCAGGATCACCCACTCGTCGGGCCCCAATGGCCGTTAGCACTCCGGCCTTGTAAACGCCCCCTCCCCACTAGGGGGGGTCTGCTGAGGGGCCGGCCGTAGGGCCGGGCAGTCACCGGAGGGGGCATGGGACGCTAGGACTACCAGGCCCTCTCCAAGCAGGTGAGGTACGGAGCGCCGCTGGGTATTTTTTAGTGGGTATACCGGGAACGCCTTTACCGGGAGTCCCCTACCCCTCTCCCGTCCCCCGACGGGGAAGGGGATGCGTAATGGCATTTTTTTTCCCAAGCGAACCAAAAAAAAAAAAAAAAAACAAAAAAAAAAAAAAAAAAAAAAAAAAAAAAAACAAAAAAAAAACAAAAAAAAAAAAGGCAGTGTTCGGCGGCACGGCTCCCTCTCCCTGCGTCTTGCGGCAGGTGCTGTCCGGGCATGTTGCTTCGGATCGTAACATGAAAAGGGATCGGGAGAGGGAGGGCGGTCTCCAGCGTGCCACAATTGCGGTGCGGCGGTTGGACACGGCGGAGCAAACTTGGAGGTGTGCCCACGTGGCTGACTCGCGCGCCCTTGTGGCAAGTAGTCGGGGCAGACCTCACGATCCCCAGCGTGGTCGCGCCAGGCTGCCCAGCAGGGAGGAGGCAGGGCTGCGGTATTAGCTCCTTCTGTGAGGACGTAATGTCACAGAAGAGGCGGGCCGGAGCCGCACGCGGGAGGTTTTTTTTTATGACCCTTCGCGGCGCCGCTCGCAGACGAAAGAGAGGGGCAGAAGACGGCGGACACATCGTCGTCGCCTCCGTCCCTGGGGGTGCCGCAGGCGACAGGCGCGGGGGGCCACCGCCTGCATTTCCAGGATCACCCCACTCGCGGGACACAATGGCCGTGCACTCCGGCCATTGTAAGACCCTCCCCACTAGGGGCGGTCTGAGGGGCATGCGTAGGCGGGCGTCCAAACTGGAGGGGGCTGGACGCTTTGGAACTCCAGGCCCTCTCACGCAGTGAGGCGGAGCGCAGTGGGTATTTAGTGGGTATTACCGGGAAAAAGCCTTTACCGGGAGTCCCACATACCTCTCCAGTCCACCGACGGGAGGGCTGCGTAATGGCATTTCTCCCAGCGACAATAAAAAAAAAAAAAAAAAAAAAAAAAAAAAACAAAAAAAAAAAACAAAAAAAAAGGGGCACTACGAGGAAGTCAATACTGGGGGACCCCTAGCAGTAACCCATGGCAACCGTAGCCTGACCACCGTAAACGGAAGTGGCAGGGTAACGTCAAAACGAACACGCAGCTCGAAATTTACTTGTTGCTTTCGAACATCGTCGTTTAGGAAGTCTAAACAGTTGAGGACGCTTCAGGGCGTTCTCCCAAAAGGACTTCTCAGGGGCCAACCAAAAGGATTACAGGCCAAAACCAAAAGGCACTTTAGGGCAAACCAAAGGCCTCCAGGGCAACCAAAAGGCCCTTCTCATGGCCAACCCACTTGTCCCCGAGGTTCGCATCGGGACAGCCCGGCGCATCCGTGGCCGTCTGGCTAGAGGGGACGCGACTTTGGGTGGATTATCCGACGTCGAGTCCTAAGGAGTGGCTCGAATGGGCTCCACAAGCCGCAGTCGAGGAAGAGGGGGAAAGCTTAAGGCGAAGCTCCGGAGAATATCCGGATATGCGGAGCAGGCCAGCCAGCGGGTCGTCGTCCAGACGGACGTTGAGGAGAGGATCGCCTACGAAGGAAAGCAGGCGCGGACGCCAGAGGAAGGCCGGCCTAAGGGGCGCAGGTCCTCTACGCGGACACTCGACCCGGGAGGCTGGAGCGCATGGCACTGGGACAGTGGCAGATCTTGGAGGGGGCATCCAAGTCCACAACTTGAAGGGGACCTTCCCAAAAGGCCCTGAAATGCCAGTGGCCAGCGAGTTTGCTCGGCATCGTCAAGGAGTTGGCGCCAACGCACCACATTCTGATGAGAGAGGAGCTGCGGCGAAGGTAGATCGCCTGCAGAATAGAAAGGAGGTTGTCCAGGAGGCTGCACTGCGCGCGTCGCGAGTCATGGCGCGAACAGAGGCGTCCGCGGAAGGTCCGGATACGGATCCTCTCCCCTCAATCTGAGGAGATCATCCGAACAGGTGTACGGAGGAGAGGGCCTTCATTCAGGATGTTTTCGCGGCCACTAGAAGACCGGCTCCTGCCGGAAGAGAAGCGGCTCGCCCTCCTATCGCGGCGACAAGGCGATGCCTACGCGGACGGGTCCGTCAGCGACACAGCGCGAATCCGAAAGGGCAAGGAAAAGCCAAAGGCCCCCAAGGGGAAGAAGTTCCTTCTGCACCGCCCACGATCTACCCAGACGGCACCTGCAGTCAGTCGAGAGGAAGGACCGCTTCTGCCATACACCACCCCTTCCAACGCCCTTGGACAAAAGTGGTGACCGAGGAAGCGGACGGGGAAGAAGTCGGCCCTAAGGCCTGCAGCCAAGCTCGAGGCAGCAGCGGTTCCGAAACAGGGGTGGGAGAAGCTTGTCCTCTACACCGATGCTGTCCTGTGGTCACGCTGCCACAGAGGCAGCGGAGCGAGGGGAGGTGAACGTACGAGTCCGTATTGCGGCGGGCTGTACAAGTGTTCGACCCAGGCAAACTCGGGGCGGGAGAGTCACGTGCCGGAAGACCAAACAGGGGATCGAATTTTCGAGTTGCAGGGCTCAGGGCAGGCACCAAGGAGACCTCTTTGCGTCGGAAGCTCAAAGAGGCTCGGTCGCCGGCACGCCAAGGTGGCCGAGGCCAGTGAAATGAGTGGCCTCGAGGTGACCGACCTCGACGATTCGGTCACCCAGGGATGTGGTGTGTGACCGCTGGATTAGCGGCGGCGGGGGCGGCTGCCACTCACAGCCATCAAGGGAGTGGCCATTCGACACGGCCCGCGGAGGCATGGGCACCTATGCAGCTAGAGTGCCCAGTAGTAGCAGCCAATGGCGGTTGTGGCAAGGGCCGCCTTGCGGTCGGGCTTAGCTAGGTAGGCGTACGGGCACCTTGAGACAGGCCGATGCGCTCTTCAAGTGCTTCGGCATTGGCCACCCCCGGGCTCTCTGTCCTCCAAACTGCCAGAGGCGCAAGGACCTGGGTTCAGTTGCGGAATAAGAGGGAATAAGTTCGGCCAACTGTGAGGCTACGACTCCGCGCTGCGCAGGATGCGCTTCAGTGGTCGTAACCGCGACCACGTGCTGACGGGAAGGAAGTGCTGCCCGCCTATAAGAGGGAAAAAAAGAGCAGGCTGAAACCTGCTGCTGCACCGCCGGCCAACGAAAACCAGTACCGCCGATGGCCACCGAGGGAATGCGATGACCACCGAATGCACGGAGCAATCGCATTTCCAGGCGAACAACAACCACTGCGAGCGGCCAGATTTACTGTCACCAAACCTCGCAGAGTGGTTGGGTGACGTGGGGTTGTTGAAGAGCGGATTTCTGTCCATAGCAGCTGGTTGGGAGGCACGAACAACGGGTCGGTAGCACTGTAGCGCGGTCTTCCACAGACTCCCTTCCCCTCTCGCTCGTAGAGAGGGGACCAGGTAATACGTGGCCGCGCGTGGGGGGACGTGCCTCATTGGGGTGTAATCTCCCCAAAACCGCCTTCACGGACTTCCGAGAGTTTTCCTCGAAGTCCCTGCCATGGGTGGCAGAGTGGTGCAGCGCAGGGTACTGGTTGTGTGGGCGATTTTAACGCCAAGTCGGGGTGTGGGGTAACCAAAAAAACCACCGATGCACGGGTCGCGAGCTGGACGGTGTCTGTCCCTGGTCGTCCGGTGGGCCACGTCTAAACGGGGGCACAGTCCTCACGTGCGTGCGTCGAGAGGGGGGGGTCCATCGTGGACCTCCCTTCGCCTCCCCTTCTTTGGAGGCACCTGCATGGGACTGGCGGGTGGAGCTGGGAGACGCTTTCCGGGCCACCGATACGTGCGGTTCGATGTCTACAAACAGGGTTACCGGGGGGGGGCGCGCGCAGTCATTCGCACTGTCCGCGGTGGGCGCCTCCACCCGCCTGGACCGGGGAGGCCCGCCAAGAGGCGGCTTTAGGGCAGGGACTGGCCTGTCGGCCCTACTGTTGAACGGCCGGGACGTGACGCCACGGCGTCCAGTCTGAGGGACCCTACCTGAACGAGGTGTGATCTCAAGCATGCCCTTGGTCTCAACGGCCTATCCAGACGCGCGGTGTACGTGGTGGTCAGAGGAGTTGTGGGATTCCGGGACGCCATGCGTGGACAACAGCGACCCCCTGGGATATACAAGGAGCGGCGGCGGGCTCGTCGTCGCGGACCTCGAAAAGAGGGCCGCCTCTAAGCTGGTACATAGAGGCGAAGGTACCCTGACGACGGAATGGCAAAGCTCAGGGTAGCGCGACCCGGGCGGAGTGCGGCCCAGGGTTATCGAAAGTGACACATGGGAGGCCGTACAAGGGGGCACGCAAGAAGCTGGTCCGGCGGTCCACCAGTTGCCGGACCCTCGAGCCGGCGCTAGACTGGGGGGGGTCCAGTCCCTGTTTCCGCGATACGGGACAAACTTCAACCCACCAGTAAGCGCGCCCCTATGGTGGCGGGCGCCATCGGCGAGGAGGTCCCCCCCGGTGACGGAGGACGAGGTTGACGGTTGGCAGCGCTCTGCCCCGGGGCACAAGAAGACGGCCCCCAGGTCGGACGGCGTCCCCGCAGGTTGTGGCCATCGCCGCCTCCCAGATGGGAGGGAGGCTTAGAGGACCTCTTCAGCGCGTGCCTGACGTGCGAGAGGTTCCCGAAGCCTTGGAAGGAGGGCCAATTGTGCCTCCTCCGGAAGGAAGGGCGGCCGGCGGACTCCCCATCAGCATACCGACCCATCGTTCTGCTCGATGAGGTCGGAAAAATGTTCGAGAGGATCCTCGCCGCCCGCCTCAACTGCCACCTGCGCACAATTGGCCCGGACCTAGCGGACGCTCAGTTCGGTTTTCGAGCTGAGCGTTCGACGGTCGACGCCCTGTCCCGACTCAGGGACGGGGTGAAGGAGGCGATGGCCGCGGGGGATGGAGTGTTGGCTGTGTCGTTCGACATAGTCAACGCCTTCAACTCCATTCCCCACTCCACCGTGCTAGAGGCGCTCCGTTTTCAGGGGGTGCCCCAGTATCTGCGGGGTCTGTTGGCGGACTATCTGAGCGATCGGACAGTCCGCCTAACCAACAGGTCGGGCGAGCTCCGCAGATACTGCGTCGAGTCCGGTGTTGGAACACAGGGTTCTGTTCTAGGACCGCTCCTGTGGAACATCGGATTCGACTGGCTCTTGCGGGGAAATCTCCCCCGTGGTACGTCAGTCATCTGCTATACAGATGACACCCTCCTCACTGCCAGGGGGAGGAATTTCGGGGAGGCGGCCAGCTTGGCCTCGGCGGGAGGTTCGCTAGTGGTGGACCGAATCTCCCGCCTAGGGCTGAAGGTGGCGCTGCACAAGACCGAGGCCGTATTTTTCCGTGGGCCTCGGCAGCGCCAACCGCCCGACGCCCATATACACGTTGAGGGTGCCCGCGTTGAGGTGCAGGCCCAGATGAAATATCTGGGCCTGGTGCTCGACAGCAAGTGGCGCTTCGGCGCTCACTTTGCCGGGCTGTCGACGCGCCTGCTGAAAACAGCGGGCGCCCTCTCGTGGCTCCTCCCGAACGTGGGGAGCCCCGGCGATCAATGCCGGCGTCTATACGCCGGCATCCTGAAGAGTATGGCCCTGTACGGGGCTCCCATATGGGCGGACTCACTGTGCCGAAGGGAGAACGCCGCTGCCATCCGCAGGCCACAAAGGGCCATTGCACAGCGGGTGGCTAGGGCGTACCGCACAGTGAGTTTTGCGGCGGCGTGCGTTCTGGCGGGCACCCATCCTTGGGAGCTGGAGGCTTGGGTGCTCGCCAGAATGTACGAGTGGACGGCGGGTCAGAGGGCACTGAACCGTCGTCCGGATCCGGGGGAGCGGGAGGAAATCCGCCGGGAGCTGAGGGTCGCCGTCACTCGGCAGTGGGCGGAGGACCTCACCTCCGCGGCGTTCGGTCGCCGGCTGCTGGACGCCATCGGGCCCGTCCTGGGCGATTTTCTCGATCGGCGGCACGGCTAACTCTCCCTTCGTATTGTGCAGGTGCTGTCCGGGCATGGTTGCTTCGGATCGTACCTGCACCGGATAGGGAAAGAGGAGTCTCCAGCGTGCCACCATGGCGGTGCGGCGGTGGACACGGCGGAGCACACTTTGGAGGTGTGCCCATCGTGGGCCGAACCTCGCCGCGCCCTTGGTGGCAGTAGTCGGGGCCGACCTCACGCTCCCCAGTGTGGTCGCCGCCATGCTGAGCAGGCAGGAGGCATGGGCGGCGGTAGCCTCCTTCTGTGAGGACGTAATGTCACAGAAGGAGGCGGCGGAGCGCACGCGGGAGGATGACCCTCTCGCGGCGCCGCTCCGCAGACGAAGAAGGGGCAGAAGACGGCGGACACAACGTCCGTCGCCCTCCGCCCCTGGGGGTGATCCGCAGGCGACAGGCGCGGGGGCGCCACCATTGACCATTGACCCATTTGGGAGGCCGTACAAGGCGGCACGCAAGAAGCTGCGTCCGTGCGGTCCCCCAGTTGCCGAGACCCTCGAGCCGGCGCTCCTGGATGGGGTGATCCAGTCCCTGTTTCCGCGCAGGGACAACTTCACCCCACCAGTAATGAGCGCCCCTCTGGTGGCGGCTCCATCGGCCGAGGAGGTCCCCCCGGTGACGGAGGACGAGGTGGAGGTGGCAGCGCTCTGCCTCCGGGCCAAGAAGACGGCCCCAGGTCCGGACGGCGTCCCCGCACGAGTTGTGGCCATCGCCGCCTCCCAGATGGGAGGGAGGCTTCGGGACCTCTTCAGCGCGTGTCTGACGTGCGAGAGGTTCCCGAAGCCATGGAAGGAGGGCCAATTGTGCCTTCTTCGGAAGGAGGGGCGGCCGGCGGACTCCCCCTCGGCATACCGACCCATCGTTCTGCTCGATGAGGTCGGAAAAATGTTCGAGAGGATCCTCGCCGCCCGCATAAACTGCCACCTGCGCACAATTGGCCCGGACCTAGCGGACGCTCAGTTCGGTTTTCGAGCTGAGCGTTCGACGGTGGACGCCCTGTCCCGACTCAGGGCCGGGGTGAAGGAGGCGATGGCCGCGGGGGATGGAGTGTTGGCTGTGTCGTTCGACATAGTCAACGCCTTCAACTCCATTCCACACTCCACCGTGCTAGAGGCGCTCCGTTTTCACGGGGTGCCCCAGTATCTGCGGGGTCTGTTGGCGGACTATCTGAGCGATCGGACAGTCCGCCTAACCAACAGGTCGGGCGAGCTCCGCAGATACTGCGTCGAGTCCGGTGTTCCACAGGGTTCTGTTCTAAGATCGCTCCTGTGGAACATCGGATTCGACTGGCTCTTGCGGGGAAATCTCCCCCGTGGTACGTCTGTCATCTGCTATGCAGATGACACCCTCCTCACTGCCAGGGGGAGGAATTTCGGGGAGGTGGCCAGCTTGGCCTCGGCGGGAGGTTCGCTAGTGGTGGACCGAATCTCCCGCCTAGGGCTGAAGGTGGCCCTGAACAAGACCCAGGCCGTATTTTTCCGTGGTCCTCGGCAGCGCCCACCGCCCGACGCCCATATACACGTTGAGGGTGCCCGCGTTGAGGTGCAGGCCCAGATGAAATATCTGGGCCTGGTGCTCGACAGCAAGTGGCGCTTCGGCGCTCACTTTGCCGGGCTGTCGACGCGCCTGCTGAAAACAGCGGGCGCCCTCTCGTGGCTCCTCCCGAACGTGGGGAGCCCCGGCGATCAATGCCGGCGTCTATACGCCGGCATCCTGAAGAGTATGGCCCTGTACGGGGCTCCCATATGGGCGGACTCACTGTGCCGAAGGGAGAACGCCGCTGCCATCCGCAGGCCACAAAGGGCCATTGCACAGCGGGTGGCTAGGGCGTACCGCACAGTGAGTTTTGCGGCGGCGTGCGTTCTGGCGGGCACCCATCCTTGGGAGCTGGAGGCTTGGGTGCTCGCCAGAATGTACGAGTGGACGGCGGGTCAGAGGGCACTGAACCGTCGTCCGGATCCGGGGGAGCGGGAGGAAATCCGCCGGGAGCTGAGGGTCGCCGTCACTCGGCAGTGGGCGGAGGACCTCACCTCCGCGGCGTTCGGTCGCCGGCTGCTGGACGCCATCGGGCCCGTCCTGGGCGATTGGCTCGATCGGCGGCACGGCTCCCTCTCCCTGCGTCTTGTGCAGGTGCTGTCCGGGCATGGTTGCTTCGGATCGTACCTGCACCGGATAGGGAGGGAGGAGTCTCCAGCGTGCCACCATTGCGGTGCGGCGGTGGACACGGCGGAGCACACTTTGGAGGTGTGCCCATCGTGGGCCGAACCTCGCCGCGCCCTGGTGGCAGTAGTCGGGGCCGACCTCACGCTCCCCAGTGTGGTCGCCGCCATGCTGAGCGGGGAGGAGGCATGGGCGGCGGTAGCCTCCTTCTGTGAGGACGTAATGTCACAGAAGGAGGCGGCGGAGCGCACGCGGGAGGATGACCCTCTCGCGGCGCCGCTCCGCAGACGAAGAAAGGGCAGAAGACGGCGGACACAACGTCTGTCGCCCTCCGCCCCTGGGGGTGATCCGCAGGCGACAGGCGCGGGGGCGCCACCATTGACCATTGACCCATTTGGGAGGCCGTACAAGGCGGCACGCAAGAAGCTGCGTCCGTGCGGTCCCCCAGTTGCCGAGACCCTCGAGCCGGCGCTCCTGGATGGGGTGATCCAGTCCCTGTTTCCGCGCAGGGACAACTTCACCCCACCAGTAATGAGCGCCCCTCTGGTGGCGGCTCCATCGGCCGAGGAGGTCCCCCCGGTGACGGAGGACGAGGTGGAGGTGGCAGCGCTCTGCCTCCGGGCCAAGAAGACGGCCCCAGGTCCGGACGGCGTCCCCGCACGAGTTGTGGCCATCGCCGCCTCCCAGATGGGAGGGAGGCTTCGGGACCTCTTCAGCGCGTGTCTGACGTGCGAGAGGTTCCCGAAGCCATGGAAGGAGGGCCAATTGTGCCTTCTTCGGAAGGAGGGGCGGCCGGCGGACTCCCCCTCGGCATACCGACCCATCGTTCTGCTCGATGAGGTCGGAAAAATGTTCGAGAGGATCCTCGCCGCCCGCATAAACTGCCACCTGCGCACAATTGGCCCGGACCTAGCGGACGCTCAGTTCGGTTTTCGAGCTGAGCGTTCGACGGTGGACGCCCTGTCCCGACTCAGGGCCGGGGTGAAGGAGGCGATGGCCGCGGGGGATGGAGTGTTGGCTGTGTCGTTCGCCATAGTCAACGCCTTCACCTCCATTCCACACTCCACCGTGCTAGAGGCGCTCCGTTTTCACGGTGTGCCCCAGTATCTGCGGGGTCTGTTGGCGGACTATCTGAGCGATCGGACAGTCCGCCTAACCAACAGGTCGGGCGAGCTCCGCAGATACTGCGTCGAGTCCGGTGTTCCACAGGGTTCTGTTCTAGGACCGCTCCTGTGGAACATAGGATTCGACTGGCTCTTGCGGGGAAATCTCCCCCGTTGTACTTCTGTCATCTGCTATGCAGATGACACCCTCCGCACTGCCAGGGGGAGGAATTTCGGGGAGGCGGCCAGCTTGGCCTCGGCGGGAGGTTCGCTAGTGGTGGACCGAACCTCCCGCCTTGGGCTGAAGGTGGCGCTGCTCGAGGCCGCGGCCGTATTTTTCCGTGGGCCTCGGCAGCGCCAACCGCCCGACGCCCATATACACGTTGAGGGTGCCCGCTTTGAGGTGCAGGCCCAGATGAAATATCTGGGCCTGGTGCTCGACAGCAAGTGGCGCTTCGGCGCTCACTTTGCCGGGCTGTCGACGCGCCTGCTGAAAACAGCGGGCGCCCTCTCGTGGCTCCTCCCGAACGTGGGGAGCCCCGGCGATCGATGCCGGCGTCTATACGCCGGCATCCTGAAGAGTATGGCCCTGTACGGGGCTCCCATATGGGCGGACTCACTGTGCTGAAGGGAGAACGCCGCTGCCATCCGCAGGCCACAAAGGGCCATTGCACAGCGGGTGGCTAGGGCGTACCGCACAGTGAGTTTTGAAGCGGCGTGCGTTCTGGCGGGCACCCATCCTTGGGAGCTGGAGGCGTGGGTGCTCGCCAGAATGTACGAGTGGACGGCGGGTCAGAGGGCACTGAACAGTCGTCCGGATCCGGGGGAGCGGGAGGAAATCCGCCGGGAGCTGAGGGACGCCGTCACTCGGCAGTGGGCGGAGGACCTCACCTCCGCGGCGTTCGGTCGTCGGCTGCTGGACGCCATCGGGCCCGTCCTGGGCGATTGGCTCGATCGGCGGCACGGCTCCCTCTCCCTGCGTCTTGTGCAGGTGCTGTCCGGGCATGGTTGCTTCGGATCGTACCTGCACCGGATCGGGAGGGAGGAGTCTCCAGCGTGCCACCACTGCGGGGCGGCGGTGGATACGGCGGAGCACACCTTGGAGGTGTGCCCATCGTGGTCCGAACCTCGCCGCGCCCTGGTGACAGTAGTCGGGGCCGACCTCACGCTCCCCAGCGTGGTCGCCGCCATGCTGAGCGGGGAGGAGGCATGGGCGGCGGTAGCCTCCTTCTGTGAGGACGTAATGTCACAGAAGGAGGCGGCGGAGCGCACGCGGGAGGATGACCCTCTCGCGGCGCCGCTCCGCAGACGAAGAAGGGGCAGAAGACGGCGGACACAACGTCCGTCGCCCTCCGCCCCTGGGGGTGATCCGCAGGCGACAGGCGCGGGGGCGCCACCGCCTGCATTTCCAGGATCACCCCACTCGTCGGGCCACAATGGCCGTGCACTCCGGCCATTGTAACGACCCCTCCCCACTAGGGGGGGTCTGAGGGGCCTGCCGTAGGGCGGGCAGTCACCGGCGGGGGCCTGGACGCTTTGGACTCCCAGGCCCTCTCCACGCAGGTGAGGTCGGAGCGCCGCTGGGTATTTTTAGTGGGTATACCGGGAACGCCTTTACCGGGAGTCCCACATACCCCTCTCCCGTCCCCCGACGGGAAGGGGATGCGTAATGGCATTTTTTCCCAGCGACAACAAAAAAAAAAAAAAAAAAAAAAAAAAAGGCAGTGTTAGAGGAAATGAAAAATTAATATTATGTGGAGACATGAATGGATGGGTCGGAACCGCGAGAAGTGGTTACGAAGGTGTGTTAGGTCAATATGGTGACAGAAGAGTGAATGATGCTGGAAAGCTCATTTTGGAACTTTGCAAGGAAAGGAATTTGTTTGTGGCAAACACGATGTTTGACCACAAACAAATTCACATGTATACATGGGAGCGCATGGGAGAGAAAAGTATGATTGACTTATTCCTAGTGGATCAGCGGATTCGAAAACAAGTGATGGACACACGTATGTTTAGGGGTGCCGACTTGGGAACGGACCACTATCTAGTAATTGCTAGATTTAGGGGTTTGTTCGTAGGATGACGTAACCGCACAGGGTGTTCATACTTGGAATCGAATTATCGCATAAGAAGCTGGAAGCTTCAAGATCCACCGATCAGAGAGGAATATATAGAAAGGGTTTCCAAAAAGCTAGACAGTTGTGAAACAGGAAATGAAAGCGTTGAAGTATTTTGGCAGAACCTTAGGAACTGCATGGTGGAAGCTGCGACAGAGGTATGTGGTACAATGAAAAGAGGCTTTAGTAAAAAGCGTGACGAATGGTGGGATGATGAAGTGAAAGATGCTGTAGAAAGAAAGAAGAAGGCATGGCAGGATTATAAAGCCTCGGGTAAAAATAAAAGTATGAGAGAGATTAAAAAGAAAGAGTATAAGGTGCAAAAGCACCAAACGAAAGCACTGATAAAGATGAAGCGTGAAATAAACGAGAGTAAAAGAGATGAAAGATTGACGAGCAACTTCCGGGATAACACGAAGCTTTTCTGGCGAGAAGTTAGTGATTCACGGAGTTGTTCGTCAACCTTTAGAATGAAAGGGGTGCTTTCGAAGGACGGTGAGATATTCACAAACAGATCACACGTTTTGCAGCGATGGGCGGAATTCTATAAGGAGATGTATGAATGTGATGACGCTTCTGCCTCAAGTAACAGCGACAAGCCGAGTCTTGATGTAGCAGATGGCGAAATCAGTATAAAAGAAGTTGAGAGTGCAATAAGAAGCTTGAAATGTGGTAAGTCAGCGGGAGCGGATGGAGTTACTGCCGAGATGATCAAATATGGTGGACCTTGCATCTTGGACTTGTTCTGGTTTCTGTGCAATTTGTGCTGGAAATCGGGGGAGGTCCCAGATGATTGGCAAAGTGCAGTCATCGTGACTTTGTATAAAGGCAAAGGTTCACAGATAGACTGTGCAAGCTATAGGGCTATCAGTTTGATTAGCTTAGGTGGTAAAGTATATGCAAAAATTTTAGCGAGAAGAATGCAAGAAAGATCCGAAAGGCTACTGTGGGAGGCCCAAGGAGGCTTTAGACCTGGAAGAGGATGCATGGATCAGATCTTTTCCATCCGTATGATCACAGAGAAGTTTTTGGCTGTAAACCAAAAGGTTTTCTGTGCTTTTGTGGACTTGGAAAAGGCGTTTGACAGGGTTTTGAGAAAGAAATTGTGGGAGATACTACCCCGGTACAATGTGAGCGGACCCTTGCTGCAGGCTGTAAAGTCTCTTTATAGAGATCACTCAGCCTGTGTGCGAGTAGGAGCCGACATGTCGCCTCGGTTTGGCATCCAATCGGGTGTCAAACAGGGCTGTGCCATGTCGGCTTGGTTGTTCAATTTGTATTTGGATAGCTGTCTCCAAGGACTGAAAGAAAGTGACATGGGTGTAAAAGTGGGTGACTTGAAGGTAAATTGCTTGTTGTACGCAGATGATGCAGTGCTTATTGCATCATCAGAAAGCGAGTTGCAGGCATTGGTCACCATTCTGAAAGACGGGTGTGAAACTAATGGTCTAAGCCTGAATGCAAGTAAGACAAAGGTTCTGGTATTTGAAAGAGACGAGGAAAGGACAGATTGCAAGATTTTCGTGAATGGGAATTTATTAGAACAAGTGAATGAAGTAGTATACTTGGGAAGTATGTTAAGTAGAGATGGTAGATACGAAATGGATGTGGAAAGACGTGTTGCTGCCGGTAACAGAATGAACGGTGCCTTAGCTGCGTTGTTGAGACGGCAGAACGTCAGCATCGCTGCACGTTTGGCCGTACACAATGCAGTTTTGGTTCCGACGCTGTTATATGGCAGTGAAACGTGGGTATTACAGAAGAAGAATGAAAGAAAGATGAATGCTTTGGAGATGCGATCTCTTCGAAGGATATGCGGAGTCAGCTTAGCTGACCGAATCCGCAACGAAGAGGTACACAGGATGGTAGGTACCAGCGAGGATGTCATAGTAAGAATGAAGAAGAATGTGCTCAGGTGGTTTGGGCACGTCGAAAGAATGAGTGACGAAAGAATGGTAAAAAAGATATACGATGGAAAAGTGTGTGGTAAGAGAGGTAAGGGGAGACCTCGGTTGACTTTCGAAAACACAGTATCGAAGATACTGGAGGAAGGTCACGTAAAAAGCATGAGGACTCCCCGGAGAGCATGTATGAAGAGGTTAATGACAGTGGAGGAGGCGAAAGAGGTATGCAGGCACCGCAGCGTTTGGCGCTCCGTTCTCTCTGACTACCCCGCTAGGGATAGAGCGTGAAGATATGTATGTATGTATGTATGTAACGCCATCTATTATTATAACCATTGAACTATATATGTATTCGTACATACCGCCCACCAAGAGCAAAGTTGAAACTTTGGCCTTTTATTTTGAAATTTACAAAGATTTGTTATAAAAAAACAATTTCATAGTAATATTTATATCAAGAGAATAACATTGCTTTATAAAAAGTAGATTAATCTAACAATATTTGTAGTTCTTTTTTTTTTTATTTTATATAATCCTTTCCCTTTTTATATATAATGAAATTTATGTAAACTTATAACACTAAATTTTTTACATTTACTAGATTTATTACAATTAGATGAAATAGCTTGTCTATTCAGCTACAGGTAACAAACATAATTTGGACACAGGTCGTTTTATAGTACCATTTTTGGTTTTTAATGTTACTACTCGTACAATATCGTCTAAGCCTGGGTGAGTAGCAATCACTTTGCCATAAAGCAAACGAGATGGTGGTAAATTATCCTCTTTAATTACTACAACATCATTCAGTTTAATCTGAGTATTATTTTGAGACCATTTATATCTCAGTAATAATTTCGTAAGATATTCCTTTGACCATTGCCGCCAGAATGATTGAATCATGCGTTGAGTGTGTTGCCATCTTCTCAAAGAACTCACATTTACCAACTCTACGTTCTGATCTGGTAACGTCACCAATGGTTCCCCTATTAAAAAGTGACCTGGAGTCAAAATTGTAGCATCGTCAGGATCATTTGTTATTACTGAAAGAGGACGGGAGTTTAAACAAGCTTCTATTTGATTAAGAACGGTTGTCATCTCTTCATGTGTCAAAGTTGAATTGCCGATGACTTCACCGATTTAACACCGGCCTCCCATAAACCTCCAAAATTGGGTGAATGGGGTGGTATAAAATGCCATGGGGTGGTATAAGAAGCCATGTAGTTCAATTTCCTGATCATCTGTTCGAATACCAATCCATCTCGATATGCGAATGTTACATAAATAAGTTTGGTTATCACGGTAAGTTATCCATTCATTTAATAAATCATCGGGAACGATGTCGTCCCATTCAATTCCAAATAGCCATAGCTTTTGTATCATTATTTTCGCTTGTATTATAGTAGGTCCTCCTACCCATCCCAATTGGTCATTTGCTTAGGTGACTGTTCAACCAGGCAAGAGGAACAGTTGAGTCTGTCCATGCGTGTAAGTTATGTTTCTTAATATTCATAATATTTGAGACTTCCAGGAGCAATCTACTCAGCAATACGGCACCACATAGTTCCAGTCTCGGAATTGAAACCTGTTTAACAGGAGCTACTTTTGTCTTTGCTGTAATTAACGAAACCTTTACGTTTCCTTGACAATCAATAACACGAAGATAAACGACGGCAGCATATGCTGATTTAGATGCGTCACAGAAGCCATGTAGTTCAATTTCCTGATCATCTGTTCGAATACCAATCCATCTCGATATGCGAATGTTACATAAATAAGTTTGGTTATCACGGTAAGTTATCCATTCATTTAATAAATCATCGGGAACGATGTCGTCCCATTCAATTCCTAATAGCCATAGCTTTTGTATCATTATTTTCGCTTGTATTATAGTAGGTCCTCCTACCCATCCCAATGGGTTATTTGTTTAGGTGACTGTTCAACCAGGCAAGAGGAACAGTTGAGTCTGTCCATGCGTGTAAGTTATGTTTCTTAATATTCATAATATTTGAGACTTCCAGGAGCAATCTACTCAGCAATACGGCACCACATAGTTCCAGTCTCGGAATTGAAACCTGTTTAACAGGAGCTACTTTTGTCTTTGCTGTAATTAACGAAACCTTTACGTTTCCTTGACAATCAATAACACGAAGATAAACGACGGCAGCATATGCTGATTTAGATGCGTCACAGAAGCCATGTAGTTCAATTTCCTGATCATCTGTTCGAATACCAATCCATCTCGATATGCGAATGTTACATAAATAAGTTTGGTTATCACGGTAAGTTATCCATTCATTTAATAAATCATCGGGAACGATGTCGTCCCATTCAATTCCTAATAGCCATAGCTTTTGTATCATTATTTTCGCTTGTATTATAGTAGGTCCTACCCATCCCAATGGGTCATACAAACGTGAGATATCAGAAATAATTTTTATTTTTGTTACAGGGTGCTGCAGCAGCGGATAATTTACTACATAACGAAAGGTGTCATCACTTCTGTTCCAAGTAAGTCCCATAATTTTTATTAATTCATCTCCTTTTATTTCTAATCCTGTCCTTACATCCTTATTCTTATCCCCTTCCTTCATCAATTTTAAGAGCTCATTGTTATTACTATTCCATTTTTGTAGTTCGAAACCTCCTTCGCTAAGTAGTTTATTCATTTGGTTAAATATTTCGAATCCTTCTTCTATGGTTTGACAACTACTCATAAAATCGTGTACGTAAAAATGTTTGAGTGTTCTTTCAGCAGCCAATGGATATTCATCACCATGATCGTGTGCAACTTGTTGCAATGTTTTGATTGCCATATATGGAGCAGATGCTGTACCAAACGTTACCCTGGTAAGTCTGTAATGTTCAATTTTCGACTTGTCCTTATTCCACAATAGTCTTTGATAGTCATTATTCTGTTCGTTAGTTTTTACTTGACGATATATCTTTATAATATCGGCAGACAAACAAATAGGCCCAGATCTCCAACGCATTATAATGTGCTGGAGTTCAAGCTGTAAGGTAGGTCCTACTGCTAGTTGATCATTTAGTGATAAGTTGTTTTTTCCTTTGCAGGACGCATCGAAACAATTCTGACCTTTGTGGTGTCTTTGTCGTTTCGGATGACCGCATGGTGTGGTAAATAAATTGCTTTTGGATTATCAATTTCTTCTTCAGGTACAATTTCCATATGGTTTAGCTGTGTAGGGACGTATGTACGTCACATTTTATTATAAATTATATTGTGAACTTGTAACTTCAGTCAGTCGTCTTTAGACGCTCGAACTAATAGTGCGTTAATAACCTGCCATATAAAATATGTATTTTTATAATTAGTCGTCAACGAAATAAATTCCTGAAGTACGTGTTCGTTTTATTACTAGGACTTCTGACTCAATAAATGTGGATACGAAATATTATATATAAAATAAATAAATATACACAAAACTGGTGACCCCGTTGAAGAATACGTCAACCAATTGTCATTTTAATTTAAAATAATGACACAGCCTGGACAAAATCCGATGCTCGTTAAAAAGGAAGACTCAGACGTATCGTTGGCTACGATTACTGTTTCGTCAAGATTACCGGATTTTTGGAAAGAGACGCCACGACTGTGGTTTGTACATTTTGAATCAGTGCTAGCAAACCAAAAGCTAAGTGACGAGGTTAAATATAACCTGCTAGTGGCCAAATTGAGCAAAGAAATTATTCAGCAGGCTAGCGATATTTTACTGTCTCCGCCGGATATTAAGAAATATGATACGCTGAAAAACAGATTACTTGTTTGTTATGAAGAATCGGAGAACCGGCAGTTTCAGAAGTTACTGTCTGATATGGAACTGGGAGAACAGAAGCCATCACAGCTTCTACGTAAGATGAGAGATTTAGCTCGTGATAAGCTACCAGTCGAGACGCTGCTTATGATGTGGACAGGACACTTACCTCCATCGATACGAGCAGTGTTGGCCGTTAGTGATAACAGAGATCCAGACAGCTTAGCAGCAATAGCAGATAAGATAATAGAAACAACGCGTCCCATAGAAATTTCAGAAGTTACCTCTAGTAAACCAGCATGTAACAGCGGACCAGATCTCGCAGCAGAACTGTCAAAACTTCGATTAGAAGTCATGCAACTGAAGCGGAGGCAAGGAAGGCAAGTTTGGCGAGGTATGAGAAGAGGAAATCGTGCAAGGTCTACTTCGAGACGGCGTCGACGTGAGTCTACGTCTGGCCCGCGCCGAGCACCTGGAGATGAAGATTGGTTGTGCTTCTATCATTTCCGGTACAAGCAGCGAGCTACTAAGTGTGTTCAACACTGTGCCTGGAAACAAGAGAAGACGGAAAACTAGACACGGCACAGCTTGTGGCGGATAACTGTGCCATTTCGCCATCGCCTCGCCTTTGTCTAAGAGACTTTCATAGTAATCTTAAGTTTTTAGTAAATACTGGCGCTAATGTTTCAGTAATTCCTATATTAAATAAAAGCCGCTTTAGTAGGGATAAGTGTACTGAGTATCAGTTATATGCAGCAAATGGCACTGACATTAAAACTTATGGAACAAAAACATTAATTTTAGATTTAAAACTGCGAAGGCCATATCGGTGGACTTTTATTATTGCTGATGTGAAACAACCGATATTAGGGGCAGATTTTTTGAGTCATCACGGCTTACTTGTTGATTTAAGCTTACCTAAATTAATAGATAAGAAAACTAATTTAAATATTTTCGCATCAGTTGTTAATAGTGCTCAGTCTTCATTAACAACAGTAGATTTAGGCAATATGTTTTCAGATTTATTGTGTAAGTATCCAGAAATTACGAAACCTTTAAACTTTAAGGAGACTCCTAGCCATTCAGTATATCATTATATAGAGACTACGGGCCCACCTGTTCACGCTAAGGCGAGACCATTGCCACCGAACAGGTATAGTAAAGTCAAGGAGGAGTTCCGCATAATGCAGGAAATGGGCATATGTAGGCCTTCGAAGAGTGCCTGGGCCAGCCCATTACACGTGGTGCCGAAAAAGAAGGGCGCGCTACGACGCTGCGGAGACTACCGTAAGTTAAATTCGATTACTAAGCCCGATAGGTATCCGATCCCAAGATTACACGATTTTACGTACTTACTTGCTAAAAAGAAAAGATTTTTTAGATTAGACGTTAAGCGCGCATATAACTTTATTCCAGTTAATCCTGAAGACATTGAGAAAACAGCGATAATCACGCCATTTGGATTATTTGAATTTCCTCGTATGACATTTGGATTGCGTAATGCAGCCCAAACGTTTCAACGATTTATGGATCATACGGTGTTAAAAGGATTAGATTTTATTTTTTGTTATATAGATGACGTCATTATCGCCAGTGACTCAATGGAATCACATAGGATGCACTTGGATCAAGTATTCAATCGTTTTAATGGGTACGGAATAACGATAAATATAGCTAAATGTTGTTTCGGCCAGGAAGAAATAGATTTTTTAGGTTTTCGAGTAACAAATACTGGTATTCGCCCATTGAATGATAGAATCGAAGCTATCGCTAATTTTCCTAAGCCTAAGACAGTAGAGGAACTTAGAAGATTTATGGGAATGTTAAATTTTTATCGGTCGCATATTCCAAAAGCCGTGGAATGTCAGGCGATTTTAAATAGTTATTTACACGGGACTAAAAAGAAAGACAAATCTATCATACAATGGACACGTGAAACTGACAATGCATTTGCGAAATGTAAGGAGAGCTTGCGGAATTCCGTCACGTTGTCGCATCCAATACCTGATGCGCCGCTTGTGCTTTTAGCTGACGCGTCAAATACTGCAGTAGGTGCGGTGTTGCAACAGTACCTTAACAACGAATGGATGCCATTAGGTTTTTACTCTAAAGCTATGTCTAAAACGGAAAAAATTATTCAGCTTATGATCGTGAACTTTTAGCAATATATTTAGCTGTTAAATATTTTCAGAATATGATAGGAGGCAGACAAAATTTTAAGATCTTTAGTGATCATAAACCATTAATGTATGCGTTTTCTAAGAGTTGTAATGCAAAAGAATCACCACAAAGGATACGGCAAGTTGCTTTTATTAGCGAATTCACTACCGATATTAAATATATTTCCGGTACGAACAATAGTGTGGCAGACGCCTTATCTCGTATTAAAACTATATACTGCCCCGAGACTTTGAATTACCGCGAATTGGCATTAGCACAGGCTAATGATAATGATTTATTTAAGTTGCCTATTGGTAGCAAAATCAAATTAAAAAAAATAGTTGTACCTCAGTCTGATGGAAAACCTATTTTTTGCGATATTTCTACCGCGAACGTGAGACCTTATCTTCCCGAAAAATTTAGAAAGATAGCCTTTAATTCAGTGCATAACTTAAACCATCCTGGCATTCGTGCAACACGACGTTTAATGCAGGACAGATTTTTTTGGCATAATATGAATAAAGACGTAGGTCGATGGAGCAAGGCTTGTGATGGAGCAATGTCAAGTTACAAAGGTTAATCGTCACACTAATTCTGAATTAGGAATTTTTCAAAAATGTGATCGATTTGAACACATTCATGTCGATTTAGTAGGACCTTTGCCCACTACAGAAGATGGATATAGATATTGTTTGACAATAATAGACCGACGCACTAGATGGCCGCAAGCATTTCCAATTAAGAATATTTTAGCGGAAACCGTTGCTAAAACAATTTATAAGGGTTGGATAGTTCGTTTCGGTTGTCCTTTGAAACTTACATGTGACCAAGGTAGGCAATTTGAAAGTTTATTATTGTTATCGCTTTTAAAGATTATGGGCATTCAAAAATCAAGGACTACGCCTTATCATCCACAGTGTAACGGTATCGTGGAACGGTGGCATAGAGCTCTAAAAGTTTCACTTTTGGCTAGGTTAAATAATAATTTGTCGTCTTGGTTTGACGAATTGCCAACGGTCATGTTAGGTTTGCGATCAGCAATAAGATTAGGCAATGGTACAAGCGCCGCCGAAATGGTATACGGGCAGACTTTACGTTTGCCTGGCGATTTTTATACACCAAGTGTTTATAATAATAGTTCAGATTATACTTGTGTAAATAAAATACGCGAAACTATCAATAATTTGAGTCCTGTACCTTATGCTAATACTACTTCTAAATCCATTTTTGTCCATCCAGACCTAAACAAAGCAGAATTTGTTTTTGTTCGAAATGATGCTGTAAGAAAACCGCTGCAGCCCACTTATGTTGGTCCATACCGTGTAATTCAAAGAACAAATAAAGTGTTTACTTTACAGTTTCCGAATAATCAAAGAAACGTTTCTATAGATAGATTAAAACCTGCGTATTTATTAGCGGATACTATTCCTAGTGATCATGAAAATTCAATTTCTAATAATTTTTCAAAAAATATTAGTAATAACAATCATAAAAACGCTCACAGTATGTCACTTGAACCATACACTACGCGTACTGGTCGAGTCATCAAAAAACCATTGCGATTTGTTTTAGGTCAATGAACTTCATCGCTTACTTAAATATTTAATTTTCGTATTTTTTACTTCATTGTGTTAAGACATCGTTAACCGTCTACATATCAATACTTATTTATTTTTGTACTTTCCTGTAAATGAATAAAAATGGGAAATTTTAAAAGCAAAGATGAAAACAAGAACGAGCAAGTGGTGATAGCTGAAGTTCACGCAAACACCGTTGCTGTAGACGATAAACTTAATAAATATGGTATAGTGATGTTGTTTATTTTAGGCATTTTGTGCTTATTATTCATATGTGTAATCATTTATCGGTGGACAAACAAGTAACACAGATTGTGTCTAGAAATTCGCAAGGATTATCTAACAATTCACCGAATCCTGCTCATGTTGTAATTGGTTAAAAATGATTCCTACACGTTGTTGTTATGTTAAATTTACCATTTTTTTTTCTATTATAATTTTGATTCGACATCATTGATACAAAATAAATAACTTAGCAAAATTGTATAATTTATGTTACTAATATATATAATATAGAGAGTTCATAATAATTGTCTTGGAATATGTCATGCGATAGGTATAGTTATTGTTTTGTAATTTGTAACCTGATGCCAGTTGCCAGCTGCATTGAAATGTTGTTATTGTATTTACATGTCATAATTAGTAATATAATTTAAATTTTTACTTGTAATGTTGTAATGCTAATTTGACAAATTTTATTTTTTATTTTTTATTGTATTCAATCAAAGTTTATATTTTATTTTTTATCTGTATACATCTATTGGGTAATTGAAAAAATATGTTTGGAATTGTCTACATTTATAAGGGTTTATAAAAATTTTATTTATATATTTTTTTAAGGAGGGGGATAATGTAGGGACGTATGTACGTCATATTTTATTATAAATTATATTGTGAACTTGTAACTTCAGTCAGTCGTCTTTAGACGCTCGAACTAATAGTGCGTTAATAACCTGCCATATAAAATATGTATTTTTATAATTAGTCGTCAACGAAATAAATTCCTGAAGTACGTGTTCGTTTTATTACTAGGACTTCTGACTCAATAAATGTGGATACGAAATATTATATATAAAATAAATAAATATACACAAAAGCTGTAAGTATTCATCAATTATTTCCTGATATTTAAGATTTAATGTTTCCTCTTTATTCAATCTTTGTTTTAATGATTTTAGTCGTTTTTCAGCAAATTCTTGAGAAAAAGTAACTTGATGATCGTCGAACTTGAGTGGGAGACGAACGATGTACCTACCATCGGCATCTCTGCGTGTAGTTTCATGGTAGTATTGCTCACAATATTTTTCTTCATCAGTATATAATTTTTCTTTTGGCACTTGAATGTCCCCTTTAAGCTCCCAAAACTTTTTTAAGTCATTTGTGCAATTACAATGCATTACATTTATATCTTCGGAGGGCTTCATATTTGAGCCGACTGTACCTGACAAAATCCATCCAAGACTTGTTGACTGTGCTATGACGGCGTTTATTGGCCCTCTTTTGATGCCATCGCAAAGTATTTTGCCGTATACTTCTGCACCTAGAAGAATATCTATTTTGTTTGGTATATAATATTCAGGATCGGCTAGCGAAATTCCTGATAGATCCACCCAGTCCAATGCCACAATACGGTTACTTGGCAAAGGCGTAGTAATGCTTTTTATAACATGTGCATTTACTGCAATTTGTACAGAGGGATCATATATTGATTTTATTTTTAAATTTATCGTTGCTTTGGAAAGCATTGTTTTTCCTCTACCTAGTCCCATTATAAAGCTAGTGGTTGACCTTTTATTCAAACCTAAAAATCGAACAGCGGATTCTGTTATGAAAGACGACTGCGATCCTTGGTCGAGTAATGCTCTTATCTTGTAATCATTTTCGTTTCTGGACGTAGCCTTTACTATTGCTGTAGCGAGTAACACTCGTTATAAATCTTACTTGATGAAAAACACGATACCATTGATGTGGAATTTACAAGAGAATCATCCTGTTTTAAATTTTTATTTTCGTTATCAACAATTTTACTCGTAGGATGAAGAAGAGAATGATGTTTTCGTTTGCAAATATGACATTTTAAATTACTACGGCAATCGTTGGCAGAGTGATTACTACCTAAACAATTGAAACATATATTATTACCTTTGACAAATTTGCGACGATCATCAATCGTTGTTTTATGAAATTTTGTACATTGATATAATTTATGATTATCCGAACAAAATAAACAAGATATATTAACATTTCCAACATGTAAAGTTTTCATTTTATTATTATATTGAGATTTTGTTGACATTGACTTTGGACCAAGATATTCTACAGCTCTAAACGTTTTAGATAAAAAGTCAGTAAATTGTTGATTAGTTGGGAGTTCGTTCATGGAAATATGATTAGTAATATGGAATTCCCATTGACGCTTTGTCTCTGGGTCCAATTTCAAAGTCAAAACGTGGATTTACCCGTGTATTTACACCAACGCTTTGAAGCGTTGCTAGACATGTATTGGTAGTGTAGAACTTTACACTCACTTTACTTTACACTACTTCTTACTAGGGCACTATTAAACACTAGTAAAACACAGTACTTGTTTTTCTTGAGGATTGGTTTATTAAATTTTGTTACCCAATATATAGTTTTTCTGTCGACACAACGTTAGCGTGATTTAGTCTACTAGTAACGCCATCTATTATTATAACCATTGAACTATATATGTATTCGTACATACCGCCCACCAAGGTCAAAGTTGAAACTTTGGCATTTTATTTTGAAATTTACAAAGATTTGTTATAAACAAACAATTTCATAGTAATATTTATATCAAGAGAATAACATTGCTTTATAAAAAGTACATTAATCTAACAATATTTGTAGTTCTTTTTTTTTTTATTTTATATAATCCTTTCCCTTTTTATATATAATGAAATTTATGTAAACTTATAACACTAAATTTTTTACACTTACTAGATTTATTACAATTAGATGAAATAGCTTGTCTATTAGCTTGTCTATTCAGCTAGCTAGGTAACAAACATAATTTGGATACAGGTCGTTTTATAGTACCATTTTTGGTTTTTAATGTTACTCGTACAATATCGTCTAAGCCTGGGTGAGTAGCAATCACTTTGCCATAAAGCCAACGAGATGGTGGTAAATTATCCTCTTTAATTACTACAACATCATTCAGTTTAATCTGAGTATTATTTTGAGACCATTTATATCTCAGTAATAATTTCGTAAGATATTCCTTTGACCATTGCCGCCAGAATGATTGAATCATGCGTTGAGTGTGTTGCCATCTTCTCAAAGAACTCACATTTACCAACTCTACGTTCTGATCTGGTAACGTCACCAATGGCTCCCCTATTAAAAAGTGACCTGGAGTCAAAATTGTAGCATCGTCAGGATCATTTGTTATTACTGAAAGAGGACGGGAGTTTAAACAAGCTTCTATTTGATTAAGAACGGTTGTCATCTCTTCATGTGTCAAAGTTGAATTGCCGATGACTTCACCGATTTAACACCGGCCTCCCATAAACCTCCAAAATTGGGTGAATGGGGTGGTATAAAATGCCATTCGCAATTATATGTTGATAATGCTTCTGCAATGTCTTTAGACAGGTTTTCGTATTCTGCATTTTTAAACTGTTTTAGTTCCTTAGCTGCTCCAATGAAATTAGTTGCGTTGTCGCTCCATAAATGAAAATAATATCCACGTCTAGCGACAAAACGTCGAAATGCTTGCAAAAATCCTTCTGTTGTCAAATCACTCACCACTTCAAGATGCAAAGCTCAAGTAGCCATGCACACAAACAATGCTATATAGCTCTTGTAGGATTTATATCCTCTACCCTTTGTTGTTCTTAACAGGATAGGACCAGTATAATCGACTCCGCTATTACTGAAAGGGCGTGTTGGTATTGTTCTGACAGCTGGTAATTGCCCCATCAATGGATTCCTTGAATATGCTGAATTTTTTACACAAATCACACAAGTATGATATATTGATTTAACCAATTGTTTTGCCCCGATAATCCAATATTTTGAACGGATATAATTCAACATAAGTTGCAGACCTCCATGTAATGTATGCTTGTGGGCGTCATTTATTGTAAGATTCGATAGCTGCGACTGCTTCGGCATAAAAATAGGATGTTTGCGGTTGTAGCTTAAATTTGATTCGCTTAACCTGCCTCCAACTCTTAATAAGTCATAGTCGCCAATAAATGGATTCAACGGTTGAAGTTTGTTATTTCTTGGTAAGTATTTTTTCTGTGATATTATTTTAAGTTCTTCTTGAAAATGAATTTCTTGACATTTTATTATACATAGTCTTAAAGCTTCCTGTAATTCAGTAGTAGTTAAGTATTTTATAATAATATTATTTTGTTTTTTACAGTTATTTATAAATCTTTTACAATATGCAATTACTCTTACCAATCTTGTTAATGAGGAAAACTTATTAAATAAAATATCATCTTTTATTATAGCTGAATGAACTCTAACTGCTTCTATATCTGTTGAAGTATCTTTAAGTTTTTTATACAAAATTGTTTTAAAAGAAATGATTTCTGGTCCATTGAACCATAATTTATTATTTATAAAATCAGAGGGACGTAAGCCTCGAGAGGCACAATCCGCTGGATTTTACTTTGAAGAAATATGTGATCAACTGTGTGGATCCAAATTTGTATGTATTTCTGCAACGTGATTTGCTACAAATACATTCCATTTGTTTGGGTGGCTGTTCAACCAGGCAAGAACAACAGTTGAGTCTGTCCATGCGTGTAAGTTATGTTTCTTAATATTCATAATATTTGAGACTTCCAGGAGCAATCTACTCAGCAATACGGCACCACATAGTTCCAGTCTCGGAATTGAAACCTGTTTAACAGGAGCTACTTTTGTCTTTGCTGTAATTAACGAAACCTTTACGTTTCCTTGACAATCAATAACACGAAGATAAACGACGGCAGCATATGCTGATTTAGATGCGTCACAGAAGCCATGTAGTTCAATTTCCTGATCATCTGTTCGAATACCAATCCATCTCGATATGCGAATGTTACATAAATAAGTTTGGTTATCACGGTAAGTTATCCATTCATTTAATAAATCATCGGGAACGATGTCGTCCCATTCAATTCCTAATAGCCATAGCTTTTGTATCATTATTTTCGCTTGTATTATAGTAGGTCCTACCCATCCCAATGGGTCATACAAACGTGAGATATCAGAAATAATTTTTCTTTTTGTTACAGGGTGCTGCAGCAGCGGATAATTTACTACATAACGAAAGGTGTCATCACTTCTGTTCCAGGTAAGTCCCATAATTTTTATTAATTCATCTCCTTTTATTTCTAATCCTGTCCTTACATCCTTATTCTTATCCCCTTCCTTCATCAATTTTAAGAGCTCATTGTTATTACTATTCCATTTTTGTAGTTCGAAACCTCCTTTGCTAAGTAGTTTATTCATTTGGTTAAATATTTCGAATCCTTCTTCTATGGTTTGACAACTACTCATAAAATCGTGTACGTAAAAATGTTTGAGTGTTCTTTCAGCGGCCAATGGATATTCATCACCATGATCGTGTGCAACTTGTTGCAATGTTTTGATTGCCATGTATGGAGCAGATGCTGTACCAAACGTTACCCTGGTAAGTCTGTAATGTTCAATTTTCGACTTGTCCTTATTCCACAATAGTCTTTGATAGTCATTATTCTGTTCGTTAGTTTTTACTTGACGATATATCTTTATAATATCGGCAGACAAACAAATAGGCCCAGATCTCCAACGCATTATAATGTGCTGGAGTTCAAGCTGTAAGGTAGGTCCTACTGCTAGTTGATCATTTAGTGATAAGTTGTTTTTTCCTTTGCAGGACGCATCGAAACAATTCTGACCTTTGTGGTGTCTATGACGTTTCGGATGACCGCATGGTGTGGTAAGTAAATTGCTTTTGGATTATCAATTTCTTCTTCAGGTACAATTTCCATATGGTTTAGCTGTAAGTATTCATCAATTATTTCCTGATATTTAAGATTTAATGTTTCCTCTTTATTCAATCTTTGTTTTAATGATTTTAGTCGTTTTTCAGCAAATTCTTGAGAAAAAGTAACTTGATGATCGTCGAACTTGAGTGGGAGACGAACGATGTACCTACCATCGGCATTTCTGCGTGTAGTTTCATGGTAGTATTGCTCACAATATTTTTCTTCATCAGTATATAATTTTTCTTTTGGCACTTGAATGTCCCCTTCAAGCTCCCAAAACTTTCTTAAGTCATTTGTGCAATTACAATGCATTACATTTATATCTTCGGAGGGCTTCATATTTGAGCCGACTGTACCTGACAAAATCCATCCAAGACTTGTTGACTGTGCTATGACGGCGTTTATTGGCCCTCTTTTGATGCCATCGCAAAGTATTTTGCCGTATACTTCTGCACCTAGAAGAATATCTATTTTGTTTGGTATATAATATTCAGGATCGGCTAGCGAAATTCCTGATAGATCCACCCAGTCCAATGCCACAATACGGTTACTTGGCAAAGGCGTAGTAATGCTTTTTATAACATGTGCATTTACTGCAATTTGTACAGAGGGATCATATATTGATTTTATTTTTAAACTTACCGTTGCTTTGGAAAGCATTGTTTTTCCTCCACCTAGTCCCATTATAAGGCTAGTGGTTGACCTTTTATTCAAACCTAAAAATCGAACAGCGGATTCTGTTATGAAAGACGACTGCGATCCTTGGTCGAGTAATGCTCTTATCTTGTAATCATTTCCGTTTCTGGACGTAGCCTTTACTATTGCTGTAGCGAGTAACACTCGTTATAAATCTTACTTGATGAAAAACACGATACCATTGATGTGGAATTTACAAGAGAATCATCCTGTTTTAAATTTTTATTTTCGTTATCAACAATTTTACTCGTAGGATGAAGAAGAGAATGATGTTTTCGTTTGCAAATATGACATTTTAAATTACTACGGCAATCGTTGGCAGAGTGATTACTACCTAAACAATTGAAACATATATTATTACCTTTGACAAATTTGCGACGATCATCAATCGTTGTTTTATGAAATTTTGTACATTGATATAATTTATGATTATCCGAACAAAATAAACAAGATATATTAACATTTCCAACATGTAAAGTTTTCATTTTATTATTATATTGAGATTTTGTTGACATTGACTTTGGACCAAGATATTCTACAGCTCTAAACGTTTTAGATAAAAAGTCAGTAAATTGTTGATTAGTTGGGAGTTCGTTCATGGAAATATGATTAGTAATATGGAATTCCCATTGACGCTTTGTCTCTGGGTCCAATTTCAAAGTCAAAACGTGGATTTACCCGTGTATTTACACCAACGCTTTGAAGCGTTGCTAGACATGTATTCGTAGTGTAGAACTTTACACTCACTTTACTTTACACTACTTCTTACTAGGGCACTATTAAACACGAGTAAAACACAGTACTTGTTTTTCTTGAGGATTGGTTTATTAAATTTTGTTACCCAATATATAGTTTTTCTGTCGACACAACGTTAGCGTGATTTAGTCTACTAGTAACGCCATCTATTATTATAACCATTGAACTATATATGTATTCGTACATACCGCCCACCAAGGGCAAAGTTGAAACTTTGGCCTTTTATTTTGAAATTTACAAAGATTTGTTATAAACAAACAATTTCATAGCAATATTTATATCAAGAGAATAACATTGCTTTATAAAAAGTAGATTAATCTAACAATATTTGTAGTTCTATTTTTTTTTTATTTTATATAATCCTTTCCCTTTTTATATATAATGAAATTTATGTAAACTTATAACACTAAATTTTTTACACTTACTAGATTTATTACAATTAGATGAAATAGCTTGTCTATTCAGCTACAGGTAACAAACATAATTTGGACACAGGTCGTTTTATAGTACCATTTTTGGTTTTTAATGTTACTACTCGTACAATATCGTCTAAGCCTGGGTGAGTAGCAATCACTTTGCCATAAAGCCAACGAGATGGTGGTAAATTATCCTCTTTAATTACTACAACATCATTCAGTTTAATCTGAGTATTATTTTGAGACCATTTATATCTCAGTAATAATTTCGTAAGATATTCCTTTGACCATTGCCGCCAGAATGATTGAATCATGCGTTGAGTGTGTTGCCATCTTCTCAAAGAACTCACATTTACCAACTCTACGTTCTGATCTGGTAACGTCACCAATGGTTCCCCTATTAAAAAGTGACCTGGAGTCAAAATTGTAGCATCGTCAGGATCATTTGTTATTACTGAAAGAGGACGGGAGTTTAAACAAGCTTCTATTTGATTAAGAACGGTTGTCATCTCTTCATGTGTCAAAGTTGAATTGCCGATGACTTCACCGATTTAACACCGGCCTCCCATAAACCTCCAAAATTGGGTGAATGGGGTGGTATAAAATGCCATGGGGTGGTATAAGAAGCCATGTAGTTCAATTTCCTGATCATCTGTTCGAATACCAATCCATCTCGATATGCGAATGTTACATAAATAAGTTTGGTTATCACGGTAAGTTATCCATTCATTTAATAAATCATCGGGAACGATGTCGTCCCATTCAATTCCAAATAGCCATAGCTTTTGTATCATTATTTTCGCTTGTATTATAGTAGGTCCTCCTACCCATCCCAATGGGTCATTTGCTTAGGTGACTGTTCAACCAGGCAAGAGGAACAGTTGAGTCTGTCCATGCGTGTAAGTTATGTTTCTTAATATTCATAATATTTGAGACTTCCAGGAGCAATCTACTCAGCAATACGGCACCACATAGTTCCAGTCTCGGAATTGAAACCTGTTTAACAGGAGCTACTTTTGTCTTTGCTGTAATTAACGAAACCTTTACGTTTCCTTGACAATCAATAACACGAAGATAAACGACGGCAGCATATGCTGATTTAGATGCGTCACAGAAGCCATGTAGTTCAATTTCCTGATCATCTGTTCGAATACCAATCCATCTCGATATGCGAATGTTACATAAATAAGTTTGGTTATCACGGTAAGTTATCCATTCATTTAATAAATCATCGGGAACGATGTCGTCCCATTCAATTCCTAATAGCCATAGCTTTTGTATCATTATTTTCGCTTGTATTATAGTAGGTCCTACCCATCCCAATGGGTCATACAAACGTGAGATATCAGAAATAATTTTTCTTTTTGTTACAGGGTGCTGCAGCAGCGGATAATTTACTACATAACGAAAGGTGTCATCACTTCTGTTCCAGGTAAGTCCCATAATTTTTATTAATTCATCTCCTTTTATTTCTAATCCTGTCCTTACATCCTTATTCTTATCCCCTTCCTTCATCAATTTTAAGAGCTCATTGTTATTACTATTCCATTTTTGTAGTTCGAAACCTCCTTCGCTAAGTAGTTTATTCATTTGGTTAAATATTTCGAATCCTTCTTCTATGGTTTGACAACTACTCATAAAATCGTCTACGTAAAAATCTTTGAGTGTTCTTTCAGCGGCCAATGGATATTCATCACCATGATCGTGTGCAACTTGTTGCAATGTTTTGATTGCCATGTATGGAGCAGATGCTGTACCAAACGTTACCCTGGTAAGTCTGTAATGTTCAATTTTCGACTTGTCCTTATTCCACAATAGTCTTTGATAGTCATTATTCTGTTCGTTAGTTTTTACTTGACGATATATCTTTATAATATCGGCAGACAAACAAATAGGCCCAGATCTCCAACGCATTATAATGTGCTGGAGTTCAAGCTGTAAGGTAGGTCCTACTGCTAGTTGATCATTTAGTGATAAGTTGTTTTTTCCTTTGCAGGACGCATCGAAACAATTCTGACCTTTGTGGTGTCTTTGTCGTTTCGGATGACCGCATGGTGTGGTAAGTAAATTGCTTTTGGATTATCAATTTCTTCTTCAGGTACAATTTCCATATGGTTTAGCTGTAAGTATTCATCAATTATTTCCTGATATTTAAGATTTAATGTTTCCTCTTTATTCAATCTTTGTTTTAATGATTTTAGTCGTTTTTTCAGCAAATTCTTGAGAAAAAGTAACTTGATGATCGTCGAACTTGAGTGGGAGACGAACGATGTACCTACCATCGGCATCTCTGCGTGTAGTTTCATGGTAGTATTGCTCACAATATTTTTCTTCATCAGTATATAATTTTTCTTTTGGCACTTGAATGTCCCCTTCAAGCTCCCAAAACTTTTTTAAGTCATTTGTGCAATTACAATGCATTACATTTATATCTTCGGAGGGCTTCATATTTGAGCCGACTGTACCTGACAAAATCCATCCAAGACTTGTTGACTGTGCTATGACGGCGTTTATTGGCCCTCTTTTGATGCCATCGCAAAATATTTTGCCGTATACTTCTGCACCTAGAAGAATATCTATTTTGTTTGGTATATAATATTCAGGATCGGCTAGCGAAATTCCTGATAGATCCACCCAGTCCAATGCCACAATACGGTTACTTGGCAAAGGCGTAGTAATGCTTTTTATAACATGTGCATTTACTGCAATTTGTACAGAGGGATCATATATTGATTTTATTTTTAAACTTACCGTTGCTTTGGAAAGCATTGTTTTTCCTCCACCTAGTCCCATTATAAGGCTAGTGGTTGACCTTTTATTCAAACCTAAAAATCGAACAGCGGATTCTGTTATGAAAGACGACTGCGATCCTTGGTCGAGTAATGCTCTTATCTTGTAATCATTTCCGTTTCTGGACGTAGCCTTTACTATTGCTGTAGCGAGTAACACTCGTTATAAATCTTACTTGATGAAAAACACGATACCATTGATGTGGAATTTACAAGAGAATCATCCTGTTTTAAATTTTTATTTTCGTTATTAACAATTTTACTCGTAGGATGAAGAAGAGAATGATGTTTTCGTTTGCAAATATGACATTTTAAATTACTACGGCAATCGTTGGCAGAGTGATTACTACCTAAACAATTGAAACATATATTATTACCTTTGACAAATTTGCGACGATCATCAATCGTTGTTTTATGAAATTTTGTACATTGATATAATTTATGATTATCCGAACAAAATAAACAAGATATATTAACATTTCCAACATGTAAAGTTTTCATTTTATTATTATATTGAGATTTTGTTGACATTGACTTTGGACCAAGATATTCTACAGCTCTAAACGTTTTAGATAAAAAGTCAGTAAATTGTTGATTAGTTGGGAGTTCGTTCATGGAAATATGATTAGTAATATGGAATTCCCATTGACGCTTTGTCTCTGGGTCCAATTTCAAAGTCAAAACGTGGATTTACCCGTGTATTTACACCAACGCTTTGAAGCGTTGCTAGACATGTATTCGTAGTGTAGAACTTTACACTCACTTTACTTTACACTACTTCTTACTAGGGCACTATTAAACAGGAGTAAAACACAGTACTTGTTTTTCTTGAGGATTGGTTTATTAAATTTTGTTACCCAATATATAGTTTTTCTGTCGACACAACGTTAGCGTGATTTAGTCTACTAGTAACGCCATCTATTATTATAACCATTGAACTATATATGTATTCGTACATACCGCCCACCAAGGGCAAAGTTGAAACTTTGGCCTTTTATTTTGAAATTTACAAAGATTTGTTATAAACAAACAATTTCATAGTAATATTTATATCAAGAGAATAACATTGCTTTATAAAAAGTAGATTAATCTAACAATATTTGTAGTTCTATTTTTTTTTTTATTTTATATAATCCTTTCCCTTTTTATATATAATGAAATTTATGTAAACTTTTAACACTAAATTTTTTACACTTACTAGATTTATTACAATTAGATGAAATAGCTTGTCTATTCAGCTACAGGTAACAAACATAATTTGGACACAGGTCGTTTTATAGTACCATTTTTGGTTTTTAATGTTACTACTCGTACAATATCGTCTAAGCCTGGGTGAGTAGCAAGCACTTTGCCATAAAGCGAACGAGATGGTGGTAAATTATCCTCTTTAATTACTACAACATCATGCAGTTTAATCTGAGTATTATTTTGAGACCATTTATATCTCAGTAATAATTTCGTAAGATATTCCTTTGGCCATTGCCGCCAGAATTATTGAATCATGCGTTTGGTGTGTTGCCATCTTCTCAGAGAACTCACATTTACCAACTCTACGTTCTGATCTGGTAACGTCACCAATGGTTCCCCTATTAAAAAGTGACCTGGAGTCAAAATTGTAGCATCGTCAGGATCATTTGTTATTACTGAAAGAGGACGGGAGTTTAAACAAGCTTCTATTTGATTAAGAACGGTTGTCATCTCTTCATGTGTCAAAGTTGAATTGCCGATGACTTCACCGATTTAACACCGGCCTCCCATAAACCTCCAAAATTGGGTGAATGGGGTGGTATAAAATGCCATGGGGTGGTATAAGAAGCCATGTAGTTCAATTTCCTGATCATCTGTTCGAATACCAATCCATCTCGATATGCGAATGTTACATAAATAAGTTTGGTTATCACGGTAAGTTATCCATTCATTTAATAAATCATCGGGAACGATGTCGTCCCATTCAATTCCAAATAGCCATAGCTTTTGTATCATTATTTTCGCTTGTATTATAGTAGGTCCTCCTACCCATCCCAATGGGTCATTTGCTTAGGTGACTGTTCAACCAGGCAAGAGGAACAGTTGAGTCTGTCCATGCGTGTAAGTTATGTTTCTTAATATTCATAATATTGAGACTTCCAGGAGCAATCTACTCAGCAATACGGCACCACATAGTTCCAGTCTCGGAATTGAAACCTGTTTAACAGGAGCTACTTTTGTCTTTGCTGTAATTAACGAAACCTTTACGTTTCCTTGACAATCAATAACACGAAGATAAACGACGGCAGCATATGCTGATTTAGATGCGTCACAGAAGCCATGTAGTTCAATTTCCTGATCATCTGTTCGAATACCAATCCATCTCGATATGCGAATGTTACATAAATAAGTTTGGTTATCACGGTAAGTTATCCATTCATTTAATAAATCATCGGGAACGATGTCGTCCCATTCAATTCCTAATAGCCATAGCTTTTGTATCATTATTTTCGCTTGTATTATAGTAGGTCCTACCCATCCCAATGGGTCATACAAACGTGAGATATCAGAAATAATTTTTCTTTTTGTTACAGGGTGCTGCAGCAGCGGATAATTTACTACATAACGAAAGGTGTCATCACTTCTGTTCCAGGTAAGTCCCATAATTTTTATTAATTCTTCTCCTTTTATTTCTAATCCTGTCCTTACATCCTTATTCTTATCCCCTTCCTTCATCAATTTTAAGAGCTCATTGTTATTACTATTCCATTTTTGTAGTTCGAAACCTCCTTTGCTAAGTAGTTTATTCATTTGGTTAAATATTTCGAATCCTTCTTCTATGGTTTGACAACTACTCATAAAATCGTCTACGTAAAAATCTTTGAGTGTTCTTTCAGCGGCCAATGGATATTCATCACCATGATCGTGTGCAACTTGTTGCAATGTTTTGATTGCCATATATGGAGCAGATGCTGTACCAAACGTTACCCTGGTAAGTCTGTAATGTTCAATTTTCGACTTGTCCTTATTCCACAATAGTCTTTGATAGTCATTATTCTGTTCGTTAGTTTTTACTTGACGATATATCTTTATAATATCGGCAGACAAACAAATAGGCCCAGATCTCCAACGCATTATAATGTGCTGGAGTTCAAGCTGTAAGGTAGGTCCTACTGCTAGTTGATCATTTAGTGATAAGTTGTTTTTTCCTTTGCAGGACGCATCGAAACAATTCTGACCTTTGTGGTGTCTTTGTCGTTTCGGATGACCGCATGGTGTGGTAAGTAAATTGCTTTTGGATTATCAATTTCTTCTTCAGGTACAATTTCCATATGGTTTAGCTATAAGTATTCATCAATTATTTCCTGATATTTAAGATTTAATGTTTCCTCTTTATTCAATCTTTGTTTTAATGATTTTAGTCGTTTTTCAGCAAATTCTTGAGAAAAAGTAACTTGATGATCGTCGAACTTGAGTGGGAGACGAACGATGTACCTACCATCGGCATCTCTGCGTGTAGTTTCATGGTATTATTGCTCACAATATTTTTCTTCATCAGTATATAATTTTTCTTTTGGCACTTGAATGTCCCCTTCAAGCTCCCAAAACTTTTTTAAGTCATTTTTGCAATTACAATGCATTACATTTATATCTTCGGAGGGCTTCATATTTGAGCCGACTGTACCTGACAAAATCCATCCAAGACTTGTTGACTGTGCTATGACGGCGTTTATTGGCCCTCTTTTGATGCCATCGCAAAATATTTTGCCGTATACTTCTGCACCTAGAAGAATATCTATTTTGTTTGGTATATAATATTCAGGATCGGCTAGCGAAATTCCTGATAGATCCACCCAGTCCAATGCCACAATACGGTTACTTGGCAAAGGCGTAGTAATGCTTTTTATAACATGTGCATTTACTGCAATTTGTACAGAGGGATCATATATTGATTTTATTTTTAAACTTACCGTTGCTTTGGAAAGCATTGTTTTTCCTCCACCTAGTCCCATTATAAGGCTAGTGGTTGACCTTTTATTCAAACCTAAAAATCGAACAGCGGATTCTGTTATTTATTTTATTTATTTATTAATAAGATACACCATCGACTCATCATAAAAACTAACAAAATATTATAATGTTCTAAATATACAATCCAGTATGATGTGCCTTTACAGGTGTATACAACATTGTTGGCATTTGTTTGTGTGCGATTACAACATGCTATAAAAATACCGACTAAACAATATAAAACTAAATAAAACAAAACAAAACAAAACAAAAGCTAGGTGTAAATAAAGTTAAAAATTAAGAATTAAAACTAAAAACAATAATTGTCTACTTAATATAGGTAAGATAGAGGAATAAAGTTCTACAAATCATTATTACTCATTCTTTGTTATAAATAACATCCAAACACTTTCTAATAAATTTGGCACAATCTTGAGGGTGAAAAATATCGATATCACCCTTAGATGTAAATTCATTATATGTTGCCATGAGTCTGTTCAAAGGAGAATAATTCCCTACGTTGGTCCTGGAACTTTTCTGATTAAAAATATTCGTAATAGGGTATCTAGGAATAGATCTTGGGACATTTATTGGGATCTGCTGGAGAATATCAGAACATAATATTTGACCGTGGAAGAGCTTGTAAAGTATTTTAATGTCACTGACTTTCCGTCGTATTTCAAGAGAATCGAGTTTAAAGTAAGATAACCTGGTACGATAATCGGCACGGTATGGACAATTTCGATCTTTATAAGCTAAAAAACGAGTGAAGCTACGTTGAACGCGTTCGATCCTATTAATGTGAACATTATAGTAGGGGTTCCAGATAGGAGATGCATATTCAAGGTTACTGCGAATTAGTGCTTTGTAGAGGGTCAAGATAGACGCAGGGTTTTTAAAATCTTTACAAATCCTCAAAAAAACATAGTCAACAATGTTAGATTCCGTTGGATCTGGGGAAGAAGAGAAATCACGGCGATTTCGTTGCTGACCTGACTTAGGAATAATTGGAGTGTTCGTATTGTCACTTTTCTTTTTTTTATTGTGACATTTAGGACACGTCCATTTGTCTTTTCTGTCATTACTCATTGTAGTAAATAGTTGGAGATTGATATTTACGCAGTCCAAGTCATACGTTTCACTACAAAGACAGCAAGACAAATAATTCCCATTAGTTATTCTTTTCAAGCATCCGGCGCTTGATTTTATTTTTGGGTTCATTTTGGGATCACTGTGGCTGTTAATTTATATTTTTTATTTGTATCTGATTTTCAATTTAAATATAAATATGAAGATTAATTTTTAAGATTTTTTTGTTATAATTATTTTTTTTTAATGTGGGAAATAAAAAAATATATTATTTATTTGTGTAACGTTTTTAACATTTATATTTTTTTTTTGTTATTGTTTTTTTTTTTGGTAGGCAACACAAATGCTTGGAAGCTTATCAGAACAATGCAGTGGCAACACTGCGTCAAATTTCTTATGTTTGCTAGCCTGTTGTTTATTGCATCAATCGTGCGAACTTCGCTTGTTACGTTTCTGCACGTAGCCTTTACTATTGCTGTAGCGAGTAACACTCGTTATAAATCTTACTTGATGAAAAACACGATACCATTGATGTGAAATTTACAAGAGAATCATCCTGTTTTAAATTTTTATTTTCGTTATCAACAATTTTACTCGTAGGATGAAGAAGAGAATGATGTTTTCGTTTGCAAATATGACATTTTAAATTACTACGGCAATCGTTGGCAGAGTGATTACTACCTAAACAATTGAAACATATATTATTACCTTTGACAAATTTGCGACGATCATCAATCGTTGTTTTATGAAATTTTGTACATTGATATAATTTATGATTATCCGAACAAAATAAACAAGATATATTAACATTTCCAACATGTAAAGTTTTCATTTTATTATTATATTGAGATTTTGTTGACATTGACTTTGGACCAAGATATTCTACAGCTCTAAACGTTTTAGATAAAAAGTCAGTAAATTGTTGATTAGTTGGGAGTTCGTTCATGGAAATATGATTAGTAATATGGAATTCCCATTGACGCTTTGTCTCTGGGTCCAATTTCAAAGTCAAAACGTGGATTTACCCGTGTATTTACACCAACGCTTTGAAGCGTTGCTAGACATGTATTCGTAGTGTAGAACTTTACACTCACTTTACTTTACACTACTTCTTACTAGGGCACTAATAAACACGAGTAAAACACAGTACTTGTTTTTCTTGAGGATTGGTTAATTAAGTTTTGTTACCCAATATATAGTTTTTCTGTCGACACAACGTTAGCGTGATTTAGTCTACTAGTAACGCCATCTATTATTATAACCATTGAACTATATATGTATTCGTACATACCGCCCACCAAGGGCAAAGTTGAAACTTTGGCCTTTTATTTTGAAATTTACAAAGATTTGTTATAAACAAACAATTTCATAGTAATATTTATATCAAGAGAATAACATTGCTTTATAAAAAGTAGATTAATCTAACAATATTTGTAGTTGTTTTTTTTTTTATTTTATATAATCCTTTACCTTTTTATATATAATGGAATTTATGTAAACTTATAACACGAAATTTTTTACACTTACTAGATTTATTACAATTAGATGAAATAGCTTGTCTATTCAGCTACAGGTAACAAACATAATTTGGACACAGGTCGTTTTATAGTACCATTTTTGGTTTTTAATGTTACTACTCGTACAATATCGTCTAAGCCTGGGCGAGTAGCAATCACTTTGCCATAAAGCCAACGAGATGGTGGTAAATTATACTCTTTAATTATTACAACATAATTCAGTTTAATGTGAGTATTATTTTGAGACCATTTATATCTCAGTAATAATTTCGTAAGATATTCCTTTTACCATTTCCTCCAGAATGATTAAATCATTCGTTTAGTGTGTTGCCATCTTCTCAAAGAACTCACATTTACCAACTCTACGTTCTGATCTGCTAACGTCACCAATGGCTCCCCTATTAAAAAGTGACCTGGAGTCAAAATTGTAGCATCGTCAGGATCATTTGTTATTACTGAAAGAGGACGGGAGTTTAAACAAGCTTCTATTTGATTAAGAACGGTTGTCATCTCTTCATGTGTCAAAGTTGAATTGCCGATGACTTCACCGATTTAACACCGGCCTCCCATAAACCTCCAAAATTGGGTGAATGGGGTGGTATAAAATGCCATTCGCAATTATATGTTGATAATGCTTCTGCAATGTCTTTAGACAGGTTTTCGTATTCTGCATTTTTACACTGTTTTAGTTCCTTAGCTGCTCCAATGAAATTAGTTGCGTTGTCGCTCCATTAATGAAAACAATATCCACGTCTAGCGACAAAACGTCGAAATGGTTGCAAAAATCCTTCTGTTGTCAAATCACTCACCACTTCAAGATGCAAAGCTCTAGTAGCCATGCACACAAACAATGCTATATAGCTCTTGTAGGATTTATATCCTCTACCCTTTGTTGTTCTTAACAGGATAGGACTAGCATAATCGACTCCGCTATTACTGAAAGGGCGTGTTGGTATTGTTCTGACAGCTGGTAATTGCCCCATCAATGGATTCTTTGACTGTGCTGAATTTTTTACACAAATCACACAAGTACGATACATTGACTTAACCAATTGTTTTGCCCCGATAATCTAATATTTTGAACGGATATAATTCAACATAAGTTGTGGACCTCCATGTAATGTATGCTTGTGGGCGTCATTATTATAAGATTCGTTAGCTGCGACTGCTTCGGCATTAAAATAGGATGTTTGCGGTTGTAACTTAGATTGGATTCGCTTAACCTGCCTCCAACTCTTAATAAGTCATAGTCGTCAATAAATGGATTCAACGGTTGAAGTTTGTTATTTTTTGGTAAGTATTTTTTCTGTGATATTATTTTAAGTTCTTCTTGAAAATGAGTTTCTTGACATTTTATTATACATAGTCTTAACGCTTCCTGTAATTCAGTAGTAGTTAAGTATTTATATATATTCTTTATTGCACTTAAAAAAAATATAAATGAAATATATAAACAAGTAAATTTCGTTGACAACGGTGGGTTTATTTCTAAAAGAAATCTCTTCCAGCCAACCAATGGAAGTGAATAGATTTCAAAAAGCGGGAATAAGTGGTGCAAATACTTAAAATGTTTAAAATAAACAAAAAAAATATAAACATTGAAATGAAATACAATATAAATTAAGTATATATTATATAAATAAGTACATACATACATATACAAACAAATATATACATACATAGACCTACATACATACATACATATATACATACATAAATACATACATACTGTATATACATACACAAATATACATATTATGCAAAATATATATTTTTTTATTCTTATAAAAACATAGTGCGAATGTTATACTGTCTATGACTATAAATTAATTGTTCAGACAAGCAAGTAAATGATTTTTCAATTTGGACTTAAAGGACAAAATTGATGGACTTCTTTGGATAGGATGAGGAAGGTTATTCCAGAGGGAGGCTGCGTACACAGAAAAGGATTTCTGTAGAAATTTGGTATTGCTCATAGGTACGTCCAGCGACGGAACCACGCAAGACCGCCTAGAGCGTGAGGGAGGAGGAAGAACCTTGAATCGGGAACGTAGATAGGAAGGAAAATTATGAAAGTTAAGGATCTTAAAGAGGAATACAAGGATGTGCATATCACGGCGAAGACGGATTGGGAGCCAATTAAGTTGAGCACGAAATTGTGAAACATGGTCATACTTACGTAAGCCACAAAGCGTATGGCCAAATTTTGAAATCGCTCTAATTTGCTAAGTAGCTCCTCAGTCATATCCAAATAGCAAATGTCGGCGTAATCGAGGATAGGAAGGAGAAGACATTGCGCTAGCATAATTTTGGTTTTGAGAGGAAGAAAATATTGGAGACGCCTAAGGTTATGGAAGGAGAAATACATGCGCCTGCTAAATGCGGTAATGTGAGGTAAATAAGACCTGTTACAGTCAATTATTAGTCCTAAATTCCTTACTTCGTTACAGTAAGGAATTGTCACACCCGAGTATCGAATTGCAGGCACAGAATCCCAGTCGACATTATGTCTGAGTCTATTGCTACCTATAATAATTGCTTGCGACTTTTTTGGATGAACCAGTAAGCCAAAAGATTCGGCCCTGGTTTTGATGGCGTCAAGATCATTGTTTAGTGCCTCAATGACTTCAGACAAATCATTCAAGTTACCATGACGATAAAGTTGCAAATCATCTGCATACAGATGGAAAGGAGAAGTAATGACTCTTGAAATGTTATTGATAAAAATAGAGAAAAAAAGTGGAGAAAGAACGCCGCCTTGGGGAACGCCAGCAGTGAGGTTAAGCCAGGACGAAGTTTCGTCTTTTGCTTTTACACATTGCCGGCGACCGAAGAGATAAGAGCGAAACCAGCTTAAAGCTTCCGAAGAAATATTGACTGCACGAAGAGTACCAAGAAGTATGTCGAGATCAACAGAGCTGAATGCGCTACTGAAATCCAAGAGTACCATAACGGTGAGCTTGGTGTTATCCATAGCACACCGAATGTCCTCCGTGATATTCAGCAATGCTCCAACTGTGCTGTGGTAAGGACGGAAACCGGATTGAAAAGGACATAGTAGATTGTTTTCAGAGAGAAAAGAGAAGAGTTTGCTATTGACTATAGATTCAAGGATTTTGGATAGAATTGGAAGGATAGATATAGGACGGTAATCAGTGATGTTGGAGGGGTTGGAAGTTTTGGGAAGTGGAATGACATAAGCACTCTTCCATTGTGAAGGAAAGACATTATTTAACAGTGAAAAGTTAATGATGTGGGTGACCACTGGTGCAATGCTCTCCAACACAGGAAGAATCATCTCCAGGCTGAGATTGTTGATTCCAAAGGCTTTTATGGAGATTGAGTGAACACACTTCTTGACTTCATCCTCTGATACAGTTTTAAAAGAAAATGGAGTGGAGTCTGATAGGACATTCTGAGATAACAAAGCAAGTGTATCAGATTTTATTTGGGGATCAATGCTAAATGGAGGAATTGTGAAAAAAGAATTGAGTGAGTGAAGATCCACTGAGACTTGAGGAGTTACAGTGGTTTTGCCTATACCATACGACTCCAAGAATCTCCAGATCTGTGACTGACTGAGATTCTTAATGGTATTATGGAAATAGCGACGCTTAGCATCCCTACACAATCTGTTGCAGATGTTACGCAACCTTTTATATGTCGCAAGGTTTTCAGGAGAAGGATTTTTTTTGTGTTTTACCTTAGCCCTGTCGCGTTTTGCCATGGAGTTCCTAATTACTTGTGTTAGCCAGTGTGCAGGCGCATGCTTCATACGAACTGGTCTCACAGGGGCGTGGATATTGTAGATTCGAATCAGTTCAGAAGTTAATGATTCTACCATAGTGTCAATACTAGATGCTGACATTATGGGAGACCAGTCGATGTTCTCCACATCCACCCTTAAGCGTTCTAGGTCCATATGCTTAAAATTGTGCTGTAAAAGAACTTTGCCTCTAACCTTAGGAGGGCGTAAATTATACGATAAGAAAACAAGATCATGAAAAGAAAATGGAGCGGTTATTTGTCCATGTGAATTGACAAGATTGGGTTTAGAGACAAAAATTAGATCAATCATAGAGGGTCTACAGTTAGGGAAGTAATGGGTTGGGGAAGACGAAGGTAAAATATGTAAATCATAAGACTCGTGTAGTTCATTTAACATTCGTGTTCTACGATCATTTTTTAAAAGACATGTGTTTAAATCGCCCATGCAAATCACATGCTCATACTGAGGACGTAGATTTTCGAGAATACCATCCAGAGCACTAAAATAATTGACTTGGTCATTAGGAGAGTACAGAACTCCGACAAGTACTTTTGAATGACGTAATGTCAGCTCTAAGAAAAGGTATTCAAGAGAACCGTAACATTCAGGAGGAGAGAAAGCAACGACACTGGCAGGAATAGTGTTGCGGAGATAAATACCCACACCCCCACCACCCCGACCAGTGCGGTCATTGCGAAATAACTTATAGCCTGGTAGAGAGTAGCAAAAGGATGAAAGCGATGTTTTCAGCCAGGTCTCTAACACGAATATGCCGTCAACTACACTGGAGCTAAAGGATGCGAGAAAATCATTATAGTGAGCTGGAACACTCTGCGCGTTGATATGTACCAGGGAAATGCTTGAGGAACAATTATTAGCAAAAATATTTGACAGTTTATTATAAAGTGGTTCAGAGTCAAATTTCTTTGTCATCACTATCTGCACTATCATAATTACTAGATGAGCAAGAAAAGTATTCGTTCTCATCTAACATAATATTATATTATTAATATAAAAAAAGCAATATATATTTATAAATAAATAAATAAGAATATATGATTAGTATAAAAAAATAATAATTATTAATTAATTAAATGTTAATATATATCTGTATATAATAACTTAAATGTAAAATAAACCTTAATATAACTTATAAAATTTACAACTATTATTTAACTGTACAAGTTGATTATCTAATAATTAACACTAAAAATAAAGAAATTAATATCAAGAATACAAAACAAACGAATAGGAAAATGATTAACGTAAAACGAAATGTGTTAAATGTGACATCTAACATAAATGACACATGTCAAAAAGTTGAATAACAAAAATAAATCATGCTTCAGTAAAAAAAAATTAACAATAAAAATATTAAACTAAATATTAGTTTAATCAAAACATATAAAGTAATATAAGGAGAAAATACTTTAGTATCAGTTGTTGCCGATGGAGCCTTGTTCAATCAAACTTTTAAGTTCGACCTGTGTGGAAATCTTCACCTTTGATTTATTTGCAAGTAATATTACAATTAATCCATCTGCAGACCAACATTTTTTTATGCCGAAGTGCTTACGGGCTGCTATGAAGACTTCCTGGCGGGGCTTTGTGAGGAATTCAGTCACAGTAATTTGAGAGCCTTTTAAATTTGTTTTCGCCCTCCACACACTGGAACGGAGCTGCACGTTGGTGAATCTGATAAGTACAGGCCGGGCAGAATTTTTTTTAGTCCCCAGCCTGTGGCAAGACTCAATTGAAGTTGAATTGATATCCGGCAATTTTAACTGACTGGATAATACATGAAGCATCTTCTGCAGAATATCTTCATTATTATCTTCTTTCAAACCATGAAACAAGAGAACCATCCTTCTGGAATTTGTTTCCAAGCGGTCCAAGCCAACTGCTACAAGCTCAACCTGGGATTTTAGTAAGCCGAGGGTTTTCCATACAAAGGACTTAAATGAGTTGAATTCAGCTGCTAATGATTTTATTGTGGGAGTGGAGTTCGCAGACCCAGTTTGAGATAAACATTTTTCAAACTCACCCATTCTAGATGAGAATGCAGAGGAAAGCTCTTCCATGCTTTTTAAAAGTTGTTCCACAGGTGTATTCATTGTTAATATAGTGTTGAAAATAAGTGTGTGAGTGTAGTGATAATCAACTTAACCACAGGTATTCAAATATTACCACATAAATATATACTTTCGAGAAATTATAAATAAATTATTAAAGAACTTTAAACAAAACGTCTATCAAGTTTTGTGTCTACCCGCGTACGTCTTTTATAGTAATTTTATTTTGCTTTTTACAGTTATTTATAAATCTTTTACAATATGCAATTACTCTTACTAATTTTGTTAATGAGGAAAACTTATTAAATAAATTATCATCTTCTATTATAGCTGCATGAACTCTAACTGCTTCTATATCTGTTGAAGTATCTTTAAGTTTTTTATACAAAATTGTTTTACAAGAAATGATTTCTGGTCCATTGAACGATAATTTATTATTTGCTAAATCATAGGGACGTAGGCCTCGAGAGGCACAATCCGCTGGATTCTGCTTTGAAGAAATATGTGACCAACTGTTTGGATCCAAATTTGTATGTATTTCTGCAACGCGATTTGCTACAAATACATTCCATTTGTTTGGGTGGCTGTTCAACTAGGCAAGAACAACAGTTGAGTCTGTCCATGCGTGTAATTTATGTTTCTTAATATTCATAATATTTGAGACTTCCAGTCTCGGAATTGAAACCTGTTTAACAGGAGCTACTTTCGTCTTTGCTGTAATTAACGAGACCTTTACGTTTCCTTGACAATCAATAGCACGATGATAAATGACGGCAGCATATGCTGATTTAGATGCGTCACAGAAGCCGTGTAATTCAATTTCCTGATCATCTGTTCGAATACCAATCCATCTCGGTATGCGAATGTTACATAAATAAGTTTGTTCATCACAGTAAGTTATCCATTCATTTAATAAATCATCGGGAACGATGTCGTCCCATTCAATTCCTAATAGCCATAGCTTTTGTATAATTATCTTCGCTTGTATTATAGTAGGTCCTACCCATCCCAATGGGTCATACAAACGGAAATATCAGAAATAATTTTTCTTTTTGTTACTGGGTGCTGTAGCGGCGGATAATTTACTACATAACGAAAGGTGTCATCACTTCTGTGCCAGGGTAGTCCCATAATTTTTATTAATTCATCTCCTTTTATTTCCAGTCCTGTCCTTACATCCTTATCCTTATCCCTTGCCTTCATCAATTTTAAGAGCTCATTGTTATTACTATTCCATTTTTGTAGTTCGAAACCTCCTTTGCTAAGTAGTTTATTCATTTGGTTAAATATTTCGAATCCTTCTTCTATGGTTTGACAACTACTCATACAATCGTCAACGCAAAACTCTTTAAGTGTTCTTTCAGCGGCCAATCGGTATTCATCCCCATGATCGTGTGCAACTTGTTGCAATGTTTTGATTGCCATATATGGAGCAGATGCTGTACTAAATGTTACCCTGGTAAGTCTGTAATGTTCAATTTTCGACTTGTTCTTATTCCACAATAGTCTTTGATAGTCATTATCCTTTTCGTTAGTTTTCACTTGACGATACATCTTTATAATATCGGCCGACAAACAAATAGGTCCAAATTTCCAACGCATTATAATGTGCCGGAGTTCAAGCTGTAAGGTAGGTCCTACTGCTAATTGATCATTTAGTGATAAGTTGTTTTTTTCCTTTGCAGGACGCATCGAAAACAATTCTGACCTTTGTGGTGTCCTTGTCGTTTCGGATGACCGCATGGTGTGGTAAGTAAATTGCTTTTGGATTATCAATTTCTTCTTCAGGTACAATTTCCATATGGTTTAGCTGTAAGTATTCATCAATTACTTCCTGATATTTAATATTTAACGATTCGTTTTTATTCAATCTTTGTTTTAATGATGTTAGTCGTTTTTCAGCAATTTCTCGAGAAGAAGTAACTTGAGGATCATCGGACTTGAGTGGGAGATGAACGACCATCTACCTACCATCGGCATCTCTGCGAGTAGTTTCATGGTAGTATTGCTCACAATATTTTTCTTCATCAGTATATAATTTTTATTTTGGCAGTTGAATGTCCTCTTCAAGCTCCCAAAACCTTTTAAATCATTTGTGCAAGTACAATGCATTACTTTTATATCTTCGGAGGGCTTCATATTTGAGCCAACTGTACCTAACAAAATCCATCCAAGTCTTGTTGACTGTGCTATGACGGCGCTTATTGGCCCTCTTTTGATGCCATCGCGAAGTATTTCTCCGTATACTTCTGCGCCTAGAAGAATATCTATTTTGTTTGGTATATAATATTCAGGATCGGCTAGCGAAATTCCTGATAGATCCACCCAGTCCAATGCCATAATACGGTTAGTTGGCAAAGGCGTAGTAATGCTTTTTATAACATGTACATTCACTGTAATTTCTACAGAGGGATCATATATTGATTTTATTTTTAAACTTACCGCTGCTTTGGAAAGCATCGTTTTTCCTCCACCTAGTCCCATTATAAGGCTAGTGGTCGACCTTTTATTCAAACCTAAAGATTGTGCAGCAGATTCTGTTATAAAAGACGACTGCGATCCTTGGACGAGTAATGCTCTTATCTTGTAATCATTTCAGTTTCTGGACGTAGCTTTTACTATTGCTGTAGCGAGTAACACCTGCTTATAAATCTTACTTGATGAAAAACACGATACCATTGATGTGGAATTTACAAGAGAATCATCCTGTTTTAAATTTTTATTTTCGTTATCAACAATTTTACTCGTAGGATGAAGAAGAGAATGATGTTTTCGTTTGCAAATATGACATTTAAATTACTACGGCAATCGTTGAAAAACGATGCTTCCAAAGCAGCGGTAAGTTTAAAAATAAAATCAATATATGATCCCTCTGTAGAAATTACAGTGAATGCACATGTTATAAAAAGCATTACTACGCCTTTGCCAACTAACCGTATTATGGCATTGGACTGGGTGGATCTATCAGGAATTTCGCTAGCCGATCCTGAATATTATATACCAACAAAATAGATATTCTTCTAGGCGCAGAAGTATACGGCGAAATACTTCGCGATGGCGTCAAAAGAGGGCCAATAAGCGCCGTCATAGCACAGTCAACAAGTCTTGGATGGATTTTGTCAGGTACAGTCGGCTCAAATATGAAGCCCTCCGAAGATATAAAAATAATGCATTGTACTTGCACAAATGATTTAAAAAGGTTTGGGAGCTTGAAGAGGACATTCAACTGCCAAAAGAAAAATTATATACTGATGAAGAAAAATATTGTGAGCAATACTACCATGAAACTACTCGCAGAGATGCCGATGGTAGGTACATCGTTCGTCTCCCACTCAAGTCCGATGATCCTCAAGTTACTTCTTCTCGAGAAATTGCTGAAAAACGACTACCATCATTAAAACAAAGATTGAATAAAAACGAATCGTTAAATATTAAATATCAGGAAGTAATTGATGAATACTTACAGCTAAACCATATGGAAATTGTACCTGAAGAAGAAATTGATAATCCAAAAGCAATTTACTTACCACACCATGCGGTCATCCGAAACGACAAGGACACCACAAAGGTCAGAATTGTTTTCGATGCGTCCTGCAAAGGAAAAAACAATTTATCACTAAAGATCAACTAGCAGTAGGACCTACCTTACAGCTTGAACTCCGGCACATTATAATGCGTTGGAGATTTGGACCTATTTGTTTGTCTGCCGATATTATAAAGATGTATCGTCAAGTGAAAACCAACGAAAAGGATAATGACTATCAAAGACTATTGTGGAATAAGAACAAGTCGAAAATTGAACATTACAGACTTACCAGGGTAACATTTGGTACAGCATCTGCTCCATATATGGCAATCAAAACATTGCAACAAGTTGCACACGATCATGGTGATGAATACCCATTGGCCGCTGAAAGAACACTTAAAGATTTTTACGTTGACGATTTTATGAGTAGTTGTCAAACCATAGAAGAAGGATTCGAAATATTTAACCAAATGAATAAACTACTTAGCAAAGGAGGTTTCGAACTACAAAAATGGAATAGTAATAACAATGAGCTCTTAAAATTGATGAAGGCAAGGGATAAGGATAAGGATGTAAGGATAGGACTGGAAATAAAAGGAGATGAATTAATAAAAATTATGGGACTTACCTGGAACAGAAGTGAAGACACCTTTCGTTATATAGTAAATTATCCGCCGCTATAGCACCCAGTAACAAAAAGAAAAATTATTTCTGATATTTCACGTTTGTATGACCCATTGGGATGGGTAGGACCTACTATAATATTCTTCGATTCTTCTGAAGAAAATCTATATAAAATTGTTTGAAATTTACGATGCGTAGGATGTACAAGAATACACAAATACATTTGCTTTAGATGAGCGAAAAAAGCAATTTTAAAAAGTGTAACATTTAATAATACATTGAAAATATCTGCTTGTAAATTACAACCTGTATGAAGAATTTCGTTTAAAGAGAGACCCGTGTCCGTGGCCGCACTACCATCTAGAACAATTCTAATATGTGTGGAAGCTTTATCGTAACGGATCACAGCGTGATGCGGTAAATAATATCCTAGTGAAAGACAGTCGTCAGGAGCGACTTTAGAAAGAATTCCTTTGTCTATATAATCCTGCACGACTGCATTATATTTCTCACGCAACTCGGGAGATTTAATGGATTTTTTTTTTCTAAATACAAATATCTTTCTTAGCGGTAATGAAAGAATTTCCTAATCTTTCAGGGTTGTCTTTAAAAGGAAGAGCTACGGAAAAACTACCATCGTTATTTCTAGAGGTGGTAGAAGTGTAGATAGACTCACACTCCTGTTCAGAAGGACTCTAATATTTTTGACCTGGTACTTCTTCAGTAAACCAGAATTTTTCTAAAATAGTGTCAAGAGGTTCACGAGTAAATGAACAAAACGAGGACGTGCGTGAAAGAGGAGCGATGACAGGTGCATCACCCATTACAATATAACCTAAAGCGGTTTCAAAAGCGGAAAGTAAATTACCGGAACCTTTAATTTTATTGAAAAGAAAAATATCACAATATAGATTTACTCCCAACAATAAATCAATAGGTCCGAGTTTTGAAAAATCATCATCTGCGAGCGGTATGTCTTAATTAAATCCTTCATCGCGATCACATCGATACGTGATCAGGAAGTTGTGACGTAATACGTTCAACAACTAGCGGTCGTATATTATATTCTTTCTCGCTATCGAAACGAGATAAAAATTTGATAGAGGATACTCCGAGAATTTTTTGCGAAGTGTCCACCTATACAATGATTACAGTGTGCCAATTACTTAAACAATTATTGTAATATAAGTTAATTTTAATAAAACTAAATCTTTCATACTGGTTCATTTTCATAAAAACAGGACACGAATATAAATGCTCATGTTTATTATTATTGCACAAAAGTACACTTATGATATGCACTTGTACTTCCTTCCATATTAACAAAGGAGGCGAGTGCCAGAATTTAAGGCGTGGGCAATGTCTTTAAGCGAGTTTTATTTTGATCTAACCAATCATTCGATTTAAAATACCACGAGATAAAACTTTACTTTGTTCCTTAATGAATTCTACAAGATTTTCATACGAAGGATTTTTTTTGTGTTTTCGATAAGTAATTTCAAATAATTTAATAGTATTGGAATCTAATTTTTGTACAGCAAGGTGTAAAAACATGAAAATCGGTTAAATCGTTTAATTTCAACTGCTTAAGAGCTTCAACAGAAGAATTAAATTTATTAATAAAGACTCGAGCCCAGCCGCACTATTATTATTAAGCGCTTTAATTCTGATGCTGATTAAAATAAGCGGAAGCGACGAGAACGAGGATCGTCATATTTTTCTATAAGCGAATTCCAAATAATTAAATAATTTTCAGCGGTAATTGACAAACCCGAACATATGGCCCTAGCCTTATCTGTTAATTTACCTACTAAATAAAAACTTTTTCGCTGTCACTTAATGATGGTTGTCGTGAACTATACTTTAAATTGTTGATAAAAAGCGGGCCAATTACGAATATCACCATTAAATGACATAAGTTCAATAGGTGGCAAATGCGGTTTTAATTTAAGTATATTTTGAGGACGTATTTGTAGAAATAACATTTAATTATCATCGGAAATTTTTGAGATGATTCGTTAAACAAAGGAAAACATGGTTTCAAATTCTGTCCAAGAATTGTAATCAATAGTTAAATCTGGATTAACTTTTAATAATAAAATATTATAAGAGTCTAAAACACGCTCTATATCAATACGCAACTGATCGATGTTAAAACTTTCATTCAATAAAGCCTGTTCGGTATTACTATAGAAACATTTTGCGGATTTAAATATACATTTCATTCTGTTAAACATGGCATCGCGCTTAGCTTCTAAAAGGCTAAGTTGAGTCTCGTCAACCTCCTCCTCTTTTTTACCTCTAACCATTTCGAAAAGTAATAAAACAAATTATCAAAATATTATAAGTTGTATAAACTTAGATAAAATTGCGGTTATATTAAAAATAGCGGAATAATAAAAAAAAATTAATTTTAGAAAGTTATTAGCTTTATAATAAATTATTGTCAATGAACAAAAAATAATTTTTGAAATAAAGTTAATACGACAACGCGTGCGACCTTGAGTTGCGTTCTACTATTCCACTCGACTAGCTCGTTACGAATCGAACGAAACTAGACCTTATGGAGCGAAATAAATGTTGCGGGGTAAACAAATAATAAAATTAAAGAATTTTATAATTATAATACCGAATATATATTAATAACTAATATATCATGGATATTCCTCATGCATTTACATCTTATACAACTATTATGCCGTTATATAAATAAAGAAAACTAAATTGTCAATACAAATAGCGGGAATAATAAAAAATAAAGACAAACTTTAGAATTTAATAATAATCGTGCATAAAGAACGTATAATTTCGTTAAAGAAAATATCCTAGCGGTTAAAATACAATATTATAATAATTATTTCGCAATAATACATACGAATAGAAATGTGAAGTTCCTTCACCACGTGTTTGAATAGGTATAAAGTTAATATAATTTAATCCAATCCGGTAAAGAAGTGACCAAAGAAATGCGGCTCGAAGGAACCAAAAGAATGGCGGCGAAAGATCATAATATCACCGCCAATTCGGTGCGGTTTAAACAATAATAGCGGGAATTAAAAAATGCTAGTGGACTGTATTTTTGTTTGATAGAAAATTAGTGAAAGAACACGATAATAATGGCCGCCACTCACAAAAACGAATAGAAAAGGAAAAATTGATTTATCAGCTACAGTACGGGTTTTAATTGGACAAAATAAAATATATGTAGCTGGGGAAAGTAGAACATCGCACACTTACTTGGTTTTCTTGTTTTCCTTGGATCCTTTCGTCGTGGTTGCACGTGGTGGCTCAGCCGCGGCTGGTTATTTCCAATCTTTACCTAGGTAGGCCTTGTTTATCGTTAACTTTATGTACATACACAGATCTACTGTATTTTAATAACACTGATGCGAATATTGCGAAATATACTAATATTTTTGAATTATCAAGCGCACACGTTGTCTATAGTAGCGAGATATATTCCAAGTCGTAAAAAGACAAGCAGCGCCCTCCTGCGTATCGTCCGAGATAATGAAATGCAGCAAGGATCGCAATAAGTATAGTGTGCGTGTTGTAAAGAGATGGGAAATGGGAAGTTATTTGCGAGTGGCGGTTTTTTAAAAATATAATTTTTATTCAAAAATAAATCCCTATTAATTTAATACTAAACAAAAGATATAAAAATTAATTCTTATTTGCTGGTCTCGCCAGAATAAGAAAACCCAAGGGGTTTTAAAAATTTACAATTTTTCTACAAATCGTATCGAACAATTTGGAATTTAGCGCGCTCTGGAAACAACTAATAGCCTTTACTTTCTCTGTTTTTCCCTACCCTAATGCTTTTTGGTAAATATATTTTAGTTTTATTTTCTGGCGCGTAAAAAAATAATATAGCGGGGTTTTCCAAAGGGGAAAGGCGATAAAATTTTATATATATAAGGCCATGTAAAAAACATGGATTTTTAAGTTTTTATTATATATAATTAGCGATTGTCCTTGCGTTTTATTTATCGACATTGAAAATGCGCCCAGGGAAATTTGAGGCGTTTAAAAAAAAATGGCACATCGTTAGGTATGGGATTCGTGGGATTAAAACATATTGCTTTTTTACTTCCCTTTTAAAATTGTGGCTTCGATGAGTTGTTAAAAAGTTTCTTCACCCCAAGCCGGAGTGCCATTACAAAGAATAGTAGTTTAAGTTCCGTAACATAATAATATGGATCAAACTTATAATTGCAGATTGTGAGGTGGTAAGCCCGGCAATTCCAGCGAATTAAAAATTTAGTGCAGGAATTGGCAAATCATCTTTATTTCTAACGAAATCAACCGATTTTTTTAATTTTTTGATACCCGGTAATTTTTTTTGAAATTTAAAGTTAATTTTGTTAACACAAAATTTTTTGCAGCCAGTTAACACGAACGCCAACCAAAAATGATTTTTTTAATTTTGTGCAATGTTTCGGAAAACCATGTCCCTGATTCGGTCTTTTTGACAAAAGTTACAAAACTTATAGATCTTTGACTAGCAGTATTTCGAGTTCTGCGGCCTAAGTTTGTACATCTAATCGGTGGCATTGTTAAAACGAAAATCCAACTGAAAATAAAAAGTTGCTCTCATATATTTCTGTATAACGATGTATTTTTAATATGTAATATTGTGTAGTTATCAAAAGTTACGAAAATCGATATTAAGCTGTAAACTTACCATGATTATCAAAAACTTATTAGCAAACAAAAAACTCCTTAGTCTTTAAAAACAACTTTATCAAAAACTTTAATAAAATTATTGATGGCGCGTTATGATGTGACAAATTATCACAGATAACTAAATAAGTTATGCGAAGTTTGCGTATATATGTTCGGAAATCTAACTTGCTTCACTGCTATTATTAATATTATCGTTAAAATCGGTACATTAAATAATATTTATCTGTAAATAAATTTTCCGTGGCAAAGATATTTCCAAAAATAATAAATTATTGCAATAGAATTTAATTAATGAAGTATCCGCATTTTGGAACATACGGTGCTCTTCTTCTTCTTCTTCTTCTCTTTATTTATGGCGTTTCGAGCGTACCAGTTGAGCACAATTCACTTCGCAAATGTCACGTTGAATGGAGAACACACAAAGGGGATTGTACGGTAAAAAAAAGAGATATCATTACACAGTTGGAGAATGCACGTTTAAATAGATCCAGTTTAAATCCTTCACCTATAACAAAATCACAGATATTTACAATATTTACAGACAATAAATGGGGTTAGTAATAAACAATATATTTACATGGGTGTTAGCTTATTCTTTAATATTATATGGCGGAGAAAGACCAAAGAAATGCGAGGCGAAAGGTCTTAATATCACCGCCAGTTTGGTGTGGTTTAAACAATTATAGCTGGAATCAAAAAATGCTAGTGGACTGTATTTTTGTTTGATATAAAATTAGTGAAAGAACCCGATAATAATGGCGGCCACTCACAAAAACGAATAGAAAAGGAAAATTGATTTGGCAGCTACAGTACGGGTTTAATTGGACAAAATAAAAGATATATGTAGCTGGGGAAAGTAGAACAATCGCACACTTACTTGGTTAGAGGTCTTCCTTGTATCCTTTCGTCGTGGTTGCACGTGGTGGCTCAGCCGCGGGTGGTTATTTCCAATCTTCACCTAGCTAGGCCTTGTTTATCGTTATCTTTATGTTACATACACAGATCTACTGTTTTTTAATAACACTGATGCGAATATTGCGAAATATACTAATATTTTTGAATTATCAAGGCGCACACGTTGTCTATAGTAGCGGGGTCATATTGTGAGAGAAGCAAGCGCCCTTTTGCGTGTCGTCCGAGTGAAGGAAAGTGCGGCAAGTATATATATAAGTATAATGTGCGCGTTGTAAAGGAATGGGAATGGGAATGGGAAGTCATTTGCGAGTGGCGGTTTTTTAAATATAATACTTTTAGTCAAAAATAAATCCCTATTAATTTAATACCAAACATTATATTTAATATATTTATACAAAAATTTACACAAAGGACTAAACACAAACATTAACAAACATTGAACATTAAGGGGGCGAGGGACTCGCCCCATTTATGATAACCACACAGGGAGGACCCCTGGACATCATAAATGGGGCGAGCTAATTTGGGATAAGAGAAAACCATATGGGCAGGAGAACCGTTGCCTAGTACACATTCAATCAGTGAATGGTCCCTGACCCCGGGTCTTGGCCAGATGAATACATGCATGTCCAAAGTGTAAACGACAAATTGTTGAAATAACTTTCCCTTTTTGCAAATTTTTGAGAGTAAAACCAAGGACGCTTTGGGATATCAGGTTGAAGAAATGCGTAATATTTTCCTTTCTGGGATTTTGACGAATGCCAGTATTTGGACCAGGATTATCCAAATGAGTTCTTGCAAGAGACAACAG
>JAZFAU010000553.1:0-90000 GCA_037178615.1 Dione vanillae
GCTGTCCTTGGACAGTATCCAAGAAAACTGTGTTCAATTTTGGTACTTTAAAAATAGTTATATCTAACTTAAATACAGTTGTTACATGTCAGGTGTGTGAAAAACATTTTAAAATATTATTTTATAAAAATTAAACTAAACAGTATTTTTAATATAGGGCCCTCGAGTTGTGAACATGTGGTAATAGAATTAACAAAACTTTATTTTAATATTATACATGAAAAATATATTTATATACTTATGTAACTGCTCAGAGGATACACTGTTCACTATTTTTGACTCACTCGAACGCCTGGATCAAATATAATTCATTACCCTCGATTACGAATCGAATCTACGACCGCAGCGCACAATCAGTCGGACTAAACTTTTATTTTACTAAATAGAAACACTCGGGAGCTTGATGCTTATCGAATTAAATATAAAAAGAATATAAATAGCGCGATGGTGAATACTAAAAATCATAATAAATAGCGCTAACTTTGTTATATACATAAAATAATTAATTATTAATTAGAATTACTATAAAGTCAATTAAGTAATGAAATAAGTAACGTTAGTTTAGCAATATAATCAATAACCTTTAGAAGCTCCTTTAATTTTCTTATCAATAACTGTTCAAGTGAACCGTCGTGGCGCAGAGGCGTAAGCGTCTGCCTGTAAACACGACGGTTTGAGGGTTTGATTCCCACTCGGAGACGATGGATTTTTCTATTTTCTTCGCTCTGGAAACTAGTCAAAGCTCGGCGTTGAGTTCCGCCACTCAACACGCAATGCTCGAGGCATTGCGTGTTGAGTGGCAGAAAATAAGGCGGAAAGTGGGGAAGGAGAAAGCAGGAACTAAGCAACGGAGTGTCTTAACACTAGGTTCATATGGTTCCTGCAGTTCCCTCTGCCTACCCTGCAATATGCGGGAAAAAAGCGTGAAGCTATAAAAAAAAATAACTGTTCAAAATGGTTTTATGGCAATTTAAAATATAATGTTTTCGTAAATAACTTTCAGTGTTAAATCGAAGGGTCAAATACAATTTCTCAGTTGTATGTGGTCCGGAAGAATACAAATGGACATTTTAAAGTGAAAAAAATATTTTATTGGTCAAGAAACTTAAAAATATATTCCTAACGAGATAATCACAGAGAGACTGGAGCGGTAAACGCTACGGTCCCTACATACTTATTTCGTCTGTTATTAAAAATACAAAATTACCTACAAAATGTTTGTTCACTTTTCATTCAAATAAGCGTATAATTTAAATGGCAAATAAACAGCAGAAGTTGCTGTTTATTTGCCATTTAAATTATACGCACGTAAAGCCTGATATAGCCCAACGAATTAGTAAATTGAAGTGGCAATGGGCAAGGCACATAGTACGGAGAGCTGTCGGCCGCTGGGGCAGAATGATTCTCAAGTGGAGACCACGTACCGTCAAGCGCAGCGTGGGACGGCCTACTGCTATTGCAAGGCCTTCAAATTATATGTAGTAACATAAGTTCCGAACGAGATTTTCAGGGCGATGAAAATTTAATAGGTTAGTTGTGAAATTAACAGAATAATTTTATTCGCAGTGTTTGTAACAATATTGTTTTTTTATTTTGAATTTAATATTCGAGCAATTTTTCCACAGTTTATTAACTTTGATATTGACTTTCAACTTTGCTAAAAGTTGTTGTTGCCAAAATTTGTGAAATTTCATAAATTCACAGATTTTACTTCCAATAAGAAATCAACTGGGTTTGAATATTGACTTTTTGTTTCATATAGAATTAACTATCTAATATTTTGTATGCTCTCTACGTTGAAGAAAAATATCTTATTTCTTTCTTATATTTAATTTCTCTTGATTTTTAGTCATTTGTGAACTGACTTTTAATAGTTATTTATTTTTACTTTTTATTATTTTACTATATAGGAATCAACCGACATTTAATTAATGTTAAAGCAAAAAAATAATAGATAAGTACTAAGTATAACGAATTTAAAGATACTAAAATAAGTTTTATTTTTCATAATGTCTGCAACTGACTCAAAAAACTAACTTCTATATTATTAGTTTATTGTTTATAAAGAACCCCTAACAATCGTAAAGTAACACTCATTATAGCTCTATAACGGTATAAACACACCCGCGGGCAATAAACACATTACTTAGAATGAGGGCGTGTGAATGTTCCTTATGTGTGAATTAACTCCAGTTAGGTCGTTGTTACTTGAACGATTTAAAAAAAAAACGAGGTTTATATGTGAAAAATATTAGCGTTAACACACTTGATCAGATTTGTTATGAATGGTTATATTATAAGCACATACACAAATAGAATTTAATACGTATCCAATAGCACTTTCAAAATGTGATAAAGGCATCTTTTACAGCCTTCCTGCTAAGTAGTGTTTGATTTGGTCTTTTAACATCTATTTATATATGATCGAGGCAGGTCTTGTTCATTGTACGAGTCTTTGTCAACACTCTACCTGAAGTCCTTTTTCGTCATGTGTTGGGTATTTGGCGGTTGATGAACCACGGTCGGTTCAGTTTTTGAATTGTTAATTACAATTCATTGTTCTTTACACTTATTAAAGCCATTGCTCTTACTGATTTCTTAATATTAATAAATATAATACACAGGTTCAAAGTCGTTAAGAGCTGGCTGGCTGTTCAAGTCCTATTATACGAACTCAAAAGATACAAATACATAAACAAGTTTATGGAATATATTCTTCATAAAAGGAGGAGGGAGGATGCATTCAATCTCACATAATGCTTAAATTTAGTTTAAATGAACAATTCGAGTCAAGTTAAAAACGGGATTTCTCCGTACAATAGCTACTAAACTAACGTACAACTGCATTTAGTTAGAAGTAATGAAATTGCTATAAGTTCGCTCGTAAGTTGTGAATGAGAGAACGGTACAAAAGTTAGGCGTGAGTCTATACGACTATATAAACAAAACTAATTGGCGGTTCACATGTGCGCCGACATTAAAGTAGCTGTAACATTTAAATAGTAGGTTATTTGTAACAAGTTTACATTTTATGTGCATTCGATTTAATAAAAACATTCTAAAAATTGAAATTTGGGTGGAAAGTGCGAAATGGTTAGGTTTGTTCTGCCTTCTCTATGTAAGAGAAAACTACAAATAAAACTATAATTTATATGAAGTAGTGTTAATAGTAATGAACTGTACTTAACCTCTTAAATGTGTGTTTATATATTTTCAGAACATGCATGCGCAATACATATATGAATGTATATGTACACTAAAATGGAATATTACATAATGTAATTATAAATTTACGTAAATTACTTTCGTTTACCATACTGTATATATTACAGCGATCACCATATAAAAACATATATTGAATTAAAACAAAATTCTATACCTTACTTCGTATTCGTTATATTATTTCTCGTATCTCACGTCACCTAATAAATCACAATATCATTACACGTTTTACTATAAAAGAAAGGGATCATTAGTAAGGACCTTACGAATTAATTCGCTAACGCAGAAGAAACTAACTTGATAGAAGAATAAAATATTCTTAGTAAGGACAGTAATAAAACCTAATTCGTGTCAAATCTAGTTACGACTTTTGACAGATGCGGTAAGATGATGCTACAAAGTCATCTTTTCTATGTTTATATATGATGTATATGTTTGAACAATTAGTAATAGATTAAAATATTATTGTAAAGCAGCCTTCATTAGACTGTTTCATAAAGCGTTGCTAAATACGCGGCTTTCAGCACTGAAACAATTTTCTTATATTTATATTAATTTCAGCAATAAAAGCATTCTATAAAAAAATATTTTTTCTTAAAAAGAAAAATCTAAATTTAATAGCATAGTTTAAAAATATACCCCAAATATCAAAGTTTTTACCACAAATATATAGAATAAACCTTAAAAAATACAACAGAGACACACAAATTTTGTGTAAATATTTTCTGAAGACTTCCGCGATGTTTGCGCACGAAATTGTTTCCTGAAATAGTTTTTGTCTACTTTGTACTTATAAATTGGTTGTCCACAAAATACTTTTATTTCAAGTTAAATTACTGGAAGCGCAGAATTACTGGAAGATAGATTTCCTAAAACACGTTTTCCGTTTAATCAAAACTTAATGGTGGATATACAATTATGTTGAGAGTGAAAAAAGGTACGTTTACTTTTTATTTAATAAAAAAGGTTTAATATTGGCGGGGATGGAGAAAGCAGGGGCTAAGCAACGGAGTGTCTTAACACTAGGTTCCCACGGTCCCTGCAGTTCCCCCTGCCTACCCTGCCTAGTGCGGGATAAAGCGTGAAGCTAAAAAAAAAAAAAATATTGGCAATTTACAAAATTGTTCTAAAATAACGTATATAAAGGTTGTGATGGATGTCATTTTTATATTTAAATTAAGGAAGGTGTAAAATGCTATAGGTTGGAAGGTTTTCAAGAAGTGCTGGTCCCAATTTCTATACGTTCTACGTTAATTTTTTTATACAATATATTCATTATCTACTAATATTTTCCTTTCTTTGTTATGAAACAACACTGAGTTCCTTAGTTCTTTTTAAATTTAAATTTCATGTAAAAATACTTTTCACTTTATATATATTTGAAGCTGGAAAATGTAATATTTGTTTATAAATAATTCAAGCGTAAAGTTAAGCATTTATTTTCGTTGTGTTTTGGCTATAGATATTGTATTTAATAGACAAGTTCTTTTAGTCTTTACGTTTTACATAAATGCTTGTTATATTTGTAATTAAAATTGTTAATATACCTACTTTTATAGCTTCTGTTTTTTTGTGAAAAAATTATATTTCCAATATTCAAGATGGAAGTATTTAGTTATATGAACAGTAACTGAAGTATGAATATATATTGTATTAATTTTCTTCTCCATAATTCGAGACATTACTGCTTACAAAATTTGATTATTAAATTTGAATAAATATTTAACATATTTCTAAAAATTATGATATGTAATTAAAAATGTACGTAGATGTACATTATGTTTGACTAAATTATTTGACTCTTGCAAAACTGCAACTATGTTTTAGTAAAAATATACAATTTATAAAACACATATCAAAATTTCGCAAGTTCATAACAAGTTAAATAATTTTAAACTATCAAAGTTTAACTTTGTTGCTCAGGCTCAGGTATTTAATGAAAAACTTATATTAACTTGAAATTCATTATTTGAATTGAAATTTCAAAGCGAAAGTCATAAAGCTGCGCGTTTAGCAACGCTTTGTGAAACATTTTAATGAAAGCAGTTCTATAATAATGTTTTAATCTATTGCTGATTATTCATACATATACATAACATATTAACTGATAAACTTATGTACTCATGTGTAGCTCGTTTTGACCACCTTGGCCGAATAGGGGAAAAGTTAGCTTCCTTTCCCTCAGGGAGCGAAGCTTTCTGGAGCCTTGCTAAGTCGGTCGAGAAAAACTTTTGTCGTTCTTCGCTGCTCCTCTGCTCAAACCTGACGGATCCCTGGTACACAGTGCTAAGGAGAAGGCCAATCTATTTGCCAATCTCTTCGCTGAGTATTCTCGTCTGGATAGCAACGGTAAGTGTCCACTTCACTTATCTCCGTTTGGCCCTAAAATGAGCGCCGTTAAAATACATCAAAAAGAAGTACTGAAATGTTTATTAAATCTGGACGTTAATAAGGCCAGTGGTCCTGATAGCATTCCAGCAGTGGTTTTGAAGTGTTGTGCACCCGAGTTGTCTCCTATTCTGACTCGTCTATACCAACTCTCTTTAGAAACTAGTAAAGTCCCGAGATCTTGGAAGCTTGCTAACGTTCAACCTATCCCCAAAAAAGGAAGCCGTGCAGACCCAGCCAATTACAGGGCAGTTGCGATCACCTCTATAATCTATAAAGATTATGGAATGCATATTGAATAAGCGTCTCCTAACTTACCTTGAAGCAAACGAGCTTCTTAGTGATAATCAATATGGTTTTCGCAAAGGACGCTCCACTGGAGATATGCTAATATATGCCACTCAAATTTGGAACGAGGCCTTAGAGGGCCACGGTGAAGCAATAGCCGTTTCATTAGACATCTCAAAAGCCTTTGACCGGGTCTGGCACGAGGCACTACTCAGTAAGCTTCCAGCTTACGGCTTACCTACTGAACTCTGTGATTGGATTTGTGACTTCCTGAGGGAACGTTCTATTCGGGTTATCTTAGATGGATGCTCGTCTGATCTAATGGCAATCAATGCTGGGGTACCTCAGGGATCAGTTCTCTCTGCAACCTTGTTTCTACTGCACATAAATGATCTTTTAAGACCCGGTATTATTAGCTACGCCGATGACAGCACGGTGATTGAGAGGTACATGACCAACTCGCGAGCTAGTCCTGTGGAAATACGGTCCTTAAGAGAGTCCATGATTGAACGGGTAAACGTAATTTTACAGTGGGTGTCCGATTGGGGTGACGCTAATCTTGTTAAGTTTAATCCCTCCAAAACAAAGGCATGTCTTTTCTCCGCGAAAAAAAGTAGCTTCGACTTAACACCCACGTTCGAAGGTGTATCCTTACCGATTGCTGACCATCTAGGGCTTCTAGGTATTATCATCTGCTCTAACCTGAACTTTGGCCATCAAATTGAGTCTATGGCACAATCTGCGTCCAAGAAAATATCAATTCTCTCTAAGGTTCGGCAGTACTTCAGCTCTGAACAGCTACTTAATCTTTACACTGCTCAAGTTCGATCTTGCATGGAGTACTGCAGTCACCTTTTGGATGGTGCAGCCAAATATCATCTGGAGGCTTTAGACTCAGTTGACCGAAGAGCTCGTCGATTAATTAATAATGAAAAGCTCTCAAATAGCAGACTACACACCCTTGAGCATCGTCGTCAAGTTGCCAGCTTATCGGTTTTCTATAGGATGCACTTTGGAGAGTGCTCGAAAGCTCTTTTCGAACTGATTAAGCCTTATCCATTCCTTTATCGGACAACTAGGCGTAGGCAAAAGTTTCATCCTTACATGGTTGACATACCCAAATGTCGAACTAAACGTTTTAGCAGCTCGTTTTGGTGAGAGTCGCCAAGATTTGGAACGACCTGCCTGCGTCTATTTTTCCTAATAAGTTTAACCCTGGAGCCTTTAAGAGTAGAGTGAACAGGTTTCTACTGGACGGGCGTGTACCACCTTCGTCTTCATCTACACTTTCCATCAGGTGAGACGGGAGACAAACGCCTGTTCCATTACAACTATAAAAAAAAAATATATATATATATATATATATATATATATATATATATATATATATATATATATATATATATATATATATATATATATATATATATATATATATATATATATATATATATATATATATATATATATATATATATATATATATATATATATATATATATATATATATATATATATATATATATATATATATATATATATATATAATATATATATATATATATATATATATATATATATATATATATTTACAATGCAACAGAAGCTATTAAGTTAAAAATATCTAATATTTGACTTAATTTTACTTAATTTTGAAAATATTTTTAAACAGATTCATCTAAGTAGCAATGGATCTTAACCAGAGAAGAGGAGACTAATAATATGACATCATCTTACCACATCTGTCCAAAATCGTAACTAAGCTTGACCTTAATTAGATAAGGACAGTAAGTATATTTTATTCTTTTATCAAGTTGGTTTCTTCTGCGTAAACGAATTATCTCTGTATGGCTCTTACTAATAATCCCTTCCTTTAAAGCTTGTAATCATATCGTAAGATATTAAGTGATGTGAAATACGAGAAATGAATTAAAGAATTAAGTTATAGAAAACTTTTTCTTACTTTATGTTTGTTTTTATGTGATAATCGATGTAATATATATACTATAATAAATACTTAGAAGTATTTTTTTAGCTTCACGCTTTATCCCGCACATGGCAGGGTAGGCAGAGGGAACTGCAGGGACCGTGGTAACCTAGTGTTAAGACACTCCGTTGCTCAGTCCCTGCTTTCTCCGTCCCCGCTTTCCGCCGTTTTTGAGGCATTGCGTGTTAAGTGGCGGAAAACTATTTTTAATCTATATTTATACCATATAACATCCCATTGTAGTATACATACCTACATATGTACTGTGCAGCAAAGAAACATTAACACATATTAAATAGGTCTTTACCTATTCATTATTTTTAGCACTACTTAGTATAAATTATAGTATTATCTCTCTTTCTCACTGGAAAGTGATAGCCCTAATTTAGGTACATTGTGTTTAATTTTATCCAATTAATTTTAATATAGAAATCTCACATATATATCAGTATACAAAACATAAATCTAATACAACTTATGTACTACTGCTACTTAAATGTTGACGCACATATAAACCGGCGATGTCTTATTCATGTAGTTAAATAGGTTCACGCTTAACTTTTCTACCGTTTGTTCACGACTCACGAGCGAACTTATTGCAACTTCATTACTTCTAACGAAATACAATTGTGCGTAGTTTAGTATCTATTGTAAGGAGAAACTTGGTATTAACTTGACTCGAGTGGTTCCTATAAACTATGTTTTAAACATTATGTGAGATTGATTTTATAAAATTTTATTTTTAATGCAAATAATCAAGTAAATAAAAAAAAAATTGTTTTTCTTCATTGATAGAGATTTGAGATAAAAAAATTCCAAAATTTGCAATTTGGTGTATTATTCCTTCTTCAATTACATTTATTAATACTGAGTACAATTCAGATATCAAAAGGTACAGCATGACTGCTTAATGTTCTCTACAGAATGTTCCTCCCAAGAATGGTCAATCAAATATTTATACTAGTTCATTTATACCCCCACACAGTTGACCACTTCCGATACAATTTAATGTTGCCAACTAAACTATTATAATTTAATTTTTGAAATACAATTCCATTATAAAATATATAATCCATTATAACAATTAATAAATTATTATAACATCGGATATTACAAATGTTAAAATTAATTCATAGACCAATAACGAGTGACATTCAAGACAATATCTTATTTCTTTATACAAATAATAATAAAATATCGATAAATTACAGTACAATTAAGTGATAAAATAACAAATCACAACATATATAATAATAATACCGAATAACCACCGAACACCGACAATGAATACTTAGGATGAAGACCAATAAAACGATTTTAATATTTATAATAGTGTATATTACTATGCAAAAATAAAAAAATAAACATAAACAGTGAACAGCAAAGAAATCATAAAGAGAAATAATGAAAAATGAATAAATTGCAATTGAAATATTAAATCAAACCACCAACCAATCAAAGTAGTTCACTGACCGCCAAAAACCTACCTATAAAAGAGGACTTCAGGTGGAGTGTTGATAAAGACACGTACAATGAACAAGACTTGCCTCGAGCGTGTACAAATAGATGTTAAAAGGCCAAATCAAACACTACTCGGCACTCGGTTCAGACTCGGTTTAAGACACCTTTATTGCATTGAGATGAAAGTGCTATAGAAATACAGATTAAATTGTATTTATAAATATATATCTATATATTATGATACCGAGGATGATATTTTATGTTTATAATATAAATTATAATATTGTATATTATAAAGAGCACTAAAAGAAACTTTCGTGGTCAAATAATAAATTAATAATCAAATTAATAATTTAATATTTAATAACGTACATAATGAAACAAAAGAAACAATTTCTGAACAAAAAAAATGCAAATTCCAACAGTCTAGAACGGACTATTTTTTTGTAATTTTACTATTTGTCATAGTCACGTGCTACAGTGTCACAGCCAATGTTGTCAATTACATTGAAATGTCCTACTCGTAAATTCTCGTCTATATCAAAAATCTATTATTATCTATCATATTAGAATATAATATAATTTGTATAAAAAAAATGGTTGCCTGTAAAGTCGGTTTTACGGGCGAAGATTTTACGTGACAACGTCTTTTTCTCGGTAGAATATTTATTGATATGAATATTATTAAATTGCACAATAGGAACAAGGAATTGAATGAAAATAAGAATTGCACAAATTTTAACTATAGAAAATATATTTTGTTTACTAAAACATTGTACATGTAAACTTAAACTTAACTAATTCCTATTTGAGTGATTTTGTTGAGGATAGGACGATGATAGGAGAAATATGAAATGAAAGGAAGTGTTTCTGCTGTAATGTGTCTTGCGAAAGTCAAGTCTGTCGCCTGTCAAGTGATACGCGCGGCGGACCAATCATAGTTCGGTGACGCATCGTAACGTTACCGGGCGTTACACTGTTTCATGAGTGACTCCGAGCCGCAACCTAATTTAAGACGTTGTCACGTCAATAAAAAATATTTAAATATGTGAAGGACATAAACGTATGTTTGTTGAACATTTTTGTAAATGGTATAAATTAAAAAATAGCTAAATATCTGGGACATCCAACGGAAATCCCCTAATAAAATACAAAAATTATGAAAATGATGTTTTAACAAAAACGATTCATTGAATACTGGGTGAGGTTAAGTTGTAATCACGATATACATATTATATGGTGGATATCCATACGGTAGAGTCATTTAATAAAATTCTTTTCCAATCCGATAAGAAAGCGCTGCGTAGAACATTTGTAATTAATACCGAATATCTTAAAACTGGGTAGAAAGCGGAGAACGGAAAAACAATTCACTACGTTTTCTTCGCCTGTCTATTGCAAATTTAATGACAACTAATGGTAAATAACGGATCGCAACTAATAATTTAGGAATAGGAACTCAACAATGTACTTTATTTCCAGACCTGGGACTATGAATATAGTTAAAACATCCTTTAGACTACGAAAATAATTAAAATATAAGCATCCTTTCGAGATATCATACCCACAAACATCACATCTAACGTCAAACGCTGTCCAAATTTTAAAAATATAATTTTCATTTGGAAGCAACTGCCTGCCCCTAATATAATAGCTATTGAAAATTTTATGAGAATTTATAGAAACAAATTATTTTAATGACTTTTTTGGAATTTTTTTGATATATTTAATTTGACAGTTTAAAGACGTAGAATTTAAAAATATCTTGGGAGTGCTGGTAAGTACTGAAAATGTATTTATTTTTTATTACGAAACGTGAGACGTTATGCTTCAACATTATACAAGATTTGTTATATAGAGCAAACATATCACCATTCACCAGTCAGTTGACGCAAATTCTTTCTATGATAATTAATGTATTATTTTAATATTCCGTTTATTTTTAGACTATCTTTTTGCTATATTCTGTGGTTTAAAATAGTTATAAAAATATAAAATTGAATGTAAGTGATTTTAGTTAAGCCTCGTAGCAGTGGTACAGCTACGTATAAGTCACAACATTTGTATACGAAAAATTGTTTCCAATTATACTACTCCATTGGAGTCCTCAAGAATATTTTCTCTTTTTAACTAAAAAGTATCCCATAAATAGCTTGTCAATGATGTATTATAAGATCTGGTTTGTCTTTAATAATAGGGTATTGGTCTGGTTTATCTTTGATAATTTTAAGCCAATGTAAGAAAAATTTGTTTCCTTTTTTTAATACTTGCAATGTCGTCTCGTACACAATATTTTTCTAAACAGATATGACGACAGATACGTATGACGAATCTATATAGGTGTCATTTATTGCCATTTAATTACGGAACCCTAAATACCACTTCATTTTAAAATAATATATAAAATATAATATTAAATGTTATCTGTGATTTATTTAATCACAGATAACATTTAATATTATATTTCGAAAATTAGTAAAATTTTTCTTCCACATTTAAACTATAAGCGTCATCGTAACTCGAAACAAAAGTATTTTCGGGAGAACCAATGTATAAGTAGAAAGTTTGATAAAAACATTTCAGTAAACAATTTTGTGCTCGAATGTCGCAAAACTTTTGGAAAAATATTAACACGGAATTTATGCCTTCGCGGCAAAAAGTTGAACAGTTTATGTGGACTTTTTTATATCAAATATATAATTTTAGGTTTGCATAGATATTTGATGGGCTGAAAATTGAATTTAATTAACGATAAATAAAAAATAAACTGATATACTATTAATTACCAGTGCTGTAACTTATGTTGTTCTTTTTCCCTCACTTATTTCACGGAGTAAAAATGGATAACAGTGACAGATTATTTTTTTTATTGAAATATTTTCGAATGTCCCAATGAGAATAATATAAAATAATACATAATTACCATATTGATACTTGTTTGTTCATATATGGCAACCCCGACTAGTTTAGAGTCTTGTGCGAACACCCCGCGCGAGCGGCCAGTCCAGTAGTTGTCGAGAAGTAGTAAAAGGGGCACGTGAGACGGCCGACGCGAGCGCACGTCCTTCCTGAATCTAATATTAATTAGCGGTGTGATTTTCCCTCAGCCTTATTTGATTTCCCTTTTGTGTATTCCCTCTTGATATTGAACCTGACAAAGACAAACCTACAAAAGATAATAGTGCAAGTAACCCCTAGTGAAGAAGACTCAAGTGAAACATTCCATGCCGGCCGTGAACAATCAGTGTTTGTGTTGTGAATTATGAAGATAAGGTACTGTACAATTTCTATTATCCTAAGACCGACTATAAGGTAAATAATTAATAAATAAGCTCCCCCTCAGCACGCTTCCACAAATGCGGCACACCCTACCCTCCACTATTCAATATACATTTTCTGGTAGCAGGGCGTGGTTTCACTATATACTATATACATTTTTTGGTAGCAGAACGCAGTTCATTATATTCATTATATACTACTATATACATTTTCTGGTAGCAGAGCGTAGTTTTCATCCCTCTGGGCCCCCTTAATTATAGCGTGGTTTAATCCCTCTGAGTCCCCTTGATTATAGCGTAGTTTCATGCCCCTGAGTCCCTTTCATTACACTGTTATTCTCCCGTTTTGGTATTTTGGCTCTTAATTTGGTACCTAACGCATAATTACAATATAATTTGATTTCCTAACCTTTTAAAACGTGTTCGCATCGAGTTGTTTAAAAAATAATGTTATATGAAATTTTTATACATATAATATTGAATATATATTTGTGTAGGGTGAATGTATAATGTGTAAAATATATAAATAAATATTGAATATAATTTTATATATTAAATATAAAATATAATAAGTACACATAATATGGTTACATATATTTTATAATATTACGCCTATACGTTACTACCTATCCCGTTTTAAATTATAATTGAAGTTAGTTAAAATATTTTAATATAATTTCCTTAAAAAACTAACTTACTTTAAAATATTATCCCTACACTTTTATTGTCACCCTTTTTTTTTATTTTTATTTAAATGAAGCTTAAGCCTTAATTGTAGTCATATTGTATATCATATTATTTTGTTGTATTGCGATATATGTAGATGCGACGCGTCCCTGAACTTGACCGTAACTGGTTTCTTATCTCGCCAGTTGTTGTGGATTCATTGTTTATTACGAGTTTATTATTTTTTTAATATTTTAGTTGAGTTATTTGTTTACTTGATTTCTGATTTCGCCCGTTGGTAGTGGGTTCATTGTTTATTACGAGTTTATTATTTTTTTAATATTTTAGTTGAGTTATTTGTTTACTTGATTTCTGATTTCGCCCGTTGGTAGTGGGTTCATTGTTTATTACGAGTTTATTATTTTTTTAATATTTTAGTTGAGTTATTTGTTTACTTGATTTCTGATATCGCCCGATGGTAGTGGGTTCATTGTTTATTACGCGTTTATTAATTTTTAATATTTTAGTTCAGTTATTAGTTTACTTGATAATTTAAAATGGCTACTCATGATGAAACAGTAAAATGTTCCTTATATACGGAAAGCGCAGAATATAGAAAAAATATAGGTGTGGTACGCTTTGTTTCCGATTGGATTGCCGATACCTCGGAACTTCTCGGCACTTCTGAAATACCTAGATTATTAGTTAGGTTCAAGGATTTAGATTCTCATTGTAATTTATTTGTAAACGCGTCCTCAGTGCTCCTAGGTGGGTTAGACCCGGCTATCGATTACCAAGAAATTAGTTATGTAAAAAAAGAAGTGCGTTTAGTAAATAAGAAAATAGACGATCTCCGGGTGCGTCAGTTAGAGTTGTGCCCACCTGCTCCCGTAGTTGATCCTGTTATAGCCAGTACACCCGTAAGAATGAGTAGTAAAAATATTACTGAGCGAACTCCTTGTAATAGATTACCTGATTTACCTATCCCTAAGTTTGATGGACGTCCTGATTCCTGGATAAGTTTTATTGACCAGTTTGACAGTGTAGTAGATTCCCAACACCATTTGACCTCCACAATGAAATTGCAGTACTTAGTTGGATCCTTAGCAGATGAACCTAAGCGGTTGTTGCTACATTTAAGAATTGAAGAAGGCAACTATGAAGTTGCTCGTGAGTTGTTGAAACAGCGGTATCACAATACACGGGTTCTTGCTGATACCTACATAACCCAGATACTTACCCTGCCGGAGATTTCGAATAAATTTACAGGTTTGCGCGCGGCCTTTTTGAACCCCTTGTTAACTGCCTATCGCTGTTTAGAGCGTTTAGAGTTACCCGTCTCCTCATGGTCTTATATGTTAGTACATATATGTTTGACTAAGCTTCCCTCTGATTTGAAATCCCGTTTTGAGCGTTGTTATGGCGGTGACGCTGATGAATTACCTACCTTTAAAAATCTTACTACTTTTTTGGAAGACGAATGTCGTCACCATGACAACGTTGGCAATACCTCCCTTGTAGATTCTAACCTGACGAAATTTAAAAGTACTGTACCTAAACATACTTACTTTGCGGCTCCTCCCTCCCCTATATTAAACAATAGACAAAAAATGTTACCTGTAATAAATAATAGTAAAAATGTTACCTGTGTGCTTCCTCTTCCCATTACCTCCGTGAATGTCCAGAATTTAGAGCTATGAATCCTAGAGAAAGATCGGGATTTGTAAAATATTCCCGGTTATGTTATAGGTGTTTGGACAAACATTCAATTCTTATGTGCAAGCGGGACTACAAATGTTCAACCTGCGGTCGCTCATCCCATCACACTATGCTATGTTTTAATGATTCCCGTAACCCAATGTATCCCACCTCATCCAATCGCAATTATAATTGTAATTCCAAATTTAATAAACGCAATTATCCGCGTACCTGTCCTTCTTCTACCCGCGGTCCCCATATGGGCGGGGGCCAGCATAAGAAATATTCCCCTTCGCAACTCCAGCGCTCCCCCCAACGACATTCCCAGAGAGCTTCTCCCCCCAGAGAAAATGCTCCGCCCCAACCTAGACAGGTTGAAAATAATAGACAGGTTGAAAATAATATAAGATATCGTGATAATTCCTATAATAGAGAAGATAGACCCACATAGCTAGATACTTGTATTACTCCCCCTTCCCCTTGCCTGAATATCTCACCCAATTCCCTTATATTATTGCCTACTGTTAAATTACACGTTAAAACTGCTAGTGGCTATTTTATTGAAGCGCGTGCCTTATGTGATACCGGTGCCCAGGGTTGCCTCATTACAACCGATCTTGTTGTTAATTACCTCAATTTGACCATCTCCCCCTCCTGTGCCCCTGTACGTGGCATAGGTAATATTCCTTTAGTGGTTTCCCGTGGTTCTATTTCCCTGTGTTTTAAACTTTTGTATAATTCCTTCCCTGAGGTGTCAACCTCTGCTATAGTTATAGATGTGATTGCCGGTACGCATCCTGAGTTTGAGTTCCCTGAGTCTGTGTTTTTTCCTAATAGTGATTTTTCCCTTGCTGACCCTACCTATAATAAGCCTGGCCCGATAAATATACTATTGGGTGCTGACGTGTTCGGCGCGCTTTTATTACAAGATAAAATATTTAACTTTAACGGCCTTACTGCTTTATCTACAATTTTTGGTTATATTGTTTGCGGTCCAGTCGCTGCCGATTATGGTGAATTAGAGCCCCCCATGACTGGAGTATCCTTACCTGTTTCATCGAGAAATTCTGGAAGGTTGAAGAGACCCCTCAAACCATGATTGCTTACCCCTTAGATAACGATGGTGAGATTTATAAATAAAACCCGAAACTTACCCGTTGAGCTATCTGTATCCTTATCGCGTTAGCGCGTAGCGTTTCCTTGCGGTCTTCCCTAAGACGACTCTCACTCTTTCTTGACAAAGAAGGAATCATCAGAGTCGGTGGTCGTTTATGAAACTCCTTTAACATTCGAGGAATTAACTACAATTTTTGCTAAAATTGAAGCGGTATTAAATTCCCGGCCGTTATATCCCTTATCTAATGACCCTAACGATCTAGAAGTTTTGACGCCTGGTCATTTTTTGATTGGCCAACCTCTTAGTGCTTTGCCGGAGCATCCCTATAACAATGTAAAAATTAATCGTTTAACCCGTTTTCAAGTAGTGCAACAGATAACTCAACATTTTTGGTCGCGGTGGCAGTTAGAGTACCTATACACTCTGCAGACTAGGCAGAAGTGGACTGATCCAGTGAATCCTCCAACAGTAGGCGAGCTAGTCCTCATCAAAGATGATAATTTGCCCCCTTTACAGTGGCGACGTGGTCGCATTTCCCAAATTTATCCTGGTAAAGATAGCGTTGTGCGTGTGGTCGATGTTAAGACATTGACAAGTATCCTAAAGAGAGCCTTAACCAAATTAGTTCGTCTACCTATTAGTTAGCTACTGCCATTTTCTCGTAAACATTAGATGTTTAGGGCGGGGGCTATGTTTGTTCATATATGGCAACCCCGACTAGTTTAGAGTCTTGTGCGAACACCCCGCGCGAGCGGCCAGTCCAGTAGTTGTCGAGAAGTAGTAAAAGGGGCACGTGAGACGGCCGACGCGAGCGCACGTCCTTCCTGAATCTAATATTAATTAGCGGTGTGATTTTCCCTCAGCCTTATTTGATTTCCCTTTTGTGTATTCCCTCTTGATATTGAACCTGACAAAGACAAACCTACAAAAGATAATAGTGCAAGTAACCCCTAGTGAAGAAGACTCAAGTGAAACATTCCATGCCGGCCGTGAACAATCAGTGTTTGTGTTGTGAATTATGAAGATAAGGTACTGTACAATTTCTATTATCCTAAGACCGACTATAAGGTAAATAATTAATAAATAAGCTCCCCCTCAGCACGCTTCCACAAATGCGGCACACCCTACCCTCCACTATTCAATATACATTTTCTGGTAGCAGAACGCAGTTCATTATATTCATTATATACTACTATATACAATACTATTTGCATCTACACTACTCACTGCTGATAAAGCCAATTGAATATATATTAGTAATAATCAAAACAAAGCTCACTCAAACCTGCACTTCGTACATAGCCGGCATTCGTGCTTGCATCAAATTGTTAATCTCATCTCTTATGCATATTCATGTTATGCAATTAAGTATTTAGTGAAAAAAGAGAGCTGTTTTTCTCCTTTTAAGTATTTAGTAAAAAATAAGAGCTTATTTTAATATAAATTTCTTTTTTGTTTTATAAATTATTTCACCGTATCCATTTTTATGTACACTCTTTAGATACTCCCGACTTTTTGCCCAATTATTAAGATATTTTTTCTTAAACAGAAAAAGTAATTATTAAAAATTAAACTTGTTTCTATAAGTAATGATCAGTAATTAAAAATATAGCAATTTATTTTCAAAAACTTACTTAATTCTTGTGAAAACTATAAAATATACAATTTTAGTAATATCATCAACACTCCGTAAGTACTTGAAGTGTACATACATGTAGTATGAAACTATTAAAGTCCAACTTTGCTCTTCACGTCCAGATGTTTAATAACGGTGTTCCGAACGCGCTAGTTGAGAAAAGATCACTTCGCCATACAATGTTGTAGAGGAATTTAGAACTTAGAGACAAAGTGCAGAAGTCGCTGTTGTGTGAAATGAATAAAACAGTTTATGATTTGAAATTTCATTCAAGTGGAATAAAAAAATTTTACGTCTAACTGTTAATAACAGAATGTCTTGGACACTACATATTAATTGTGTTAGCAAACGCGTGCACTTCTCTTTGCAGTCTCTCAAGCATCTCCCATACTATCTCCCTTTTAAGACCAAAATTATGCTTGCGCAATCTCTTCTTTTACCAATTTTGGACTACGCCGACGTTTATTATTTGGATGTGACTGAGGAATTATTAAACAAGCTGGAGCGTCATCAAAATCTCGCCATACGCTTTATTTATGGTCTGTGAAAATATGACCACGTTTCCCAATTTCGAGCTCAGTTCGAGTTTTTAAATACTCAATTTATACATGTAATTGTGTATGTATATCTATTTGTTCGTATGTATACGTATTTATATAAATCTATATATGTATATGTATAATTATACTTATTTGTATTTCTTTAAATTGCTCTTGGTTCACCCGTTAGTTGCCACTCATCCACAGCCACAGGTTGGCTAGAAGATATCTCTTGCAGAGACAAGTCCACCTTTGTGTACTAAATTTATTGAAAAGCTTTAAAATTTACGCATGTACATATAATAGTGCAGTAAAGAATATTATATATAACATTGTCATAAAAGAAATATTTTAATAAGCATTACTTAAAAATAATGCCTTAATCTACTGCAGATTGTTCATACATATAGTATACATACATCATATACAAACAAAGAATTACATTGTACCAACATCTTACCGCATTTGTCCAAAGTCATAACTAAGCTTGACCTTAATTAGCTGAGGACAGTAAGGATATTTTATTCTTTTATCACGTTAATTTCCTCTGCGTAAGTGAATTATCTCGTATGGCCCTTACTAATGATCCCTTCCTTTTATAGTTAGACGTGTAATGGCATCGTGCTATATTAAGTGATGAGAGACACGAGAAATTAATTAATGAATTGAGGTATAGAAGACTTTTTTTTTTCATTTATTTTTATATGAAGATGGATGTAATACATATAATCTAATAAATATAAATAATTTCTTACAGAACATATATATTCGAAAAAGAAACTGGAAAATTCGCTTTTTTCGACCTAAATTCGACGGTCGAAAAAAGCGAATTTTCCAGTTTCTTTTTTTAGAAATCTTTTAAATTTATTGATCTGAATATGGTATCTTTAACAATATTTTCAGACTTAGTAGTAGTAAAAGTATTTATTTGGACAATAGCCTCAGCAGCTCTCCGGGAGTTCCTGTCAAAAAAGACGTTGTGCGGTAACCACTAAATCTCTGAACTGGATTCTCCAAAATTAATAAAACCAAACAGATTTCGTTAAAGTAATGATAAATATGGTAATTAGTCGAAGAAATATTTTTTATTTTTGATAAAATGGCGGTCTCCAAAAAAACGTCGATTTTCGGCCAAAATTTGCGTTTAACTTCGAAAATATATCCCGGAACGATATGAAATTTTCTGTGTGTAATCCTAAATGTGTGTATATAAAGAAATTAAAAATGATTGTTCTTTTGAAAATTCTAACTATAAATAACTCCTTAATGCGAGTTAAAGTTTTTTTTGAAGCTTTTTCTTACAAAGATAAAGCAGAATAAACCTAGAGAGAGAGTTAAGACACCCCATTTTTCACCTTCAGCCCAAACTTCTACACTTAGCGTTCTGATATATGTCTACCTGATTTAAATAAATTGAATTCACATATATAAAACTTAAATCTATTACAAATTACCTACTACAGCTACTAGAAAGAACCGACAATGTCTTGTTTATAGTCATATAGACTCACGCCTAACTTTTTCTGTACCGTTCTCTCATTACATTACTTACGTACAATTCCACTACTTAAGAATTAATTGTATGGAGAAACTTAGTATTAACTTGATACAAGTTCGTTTAAAGTATATTTTAAATATTATTTGAGATAATAATAAAAAAATGCATATTAGTTTTTAATGTGTGTCAATAAAGGCACTAAATTTATTATTAAATAAATTTATACTTTGTCTACAATAACGTCTTCAAAGAAAACTTATATACAACACAGTGTATTTGTACTTAACATGACTTAATAGAAATAAAAAACATTTTGAGGACCGTCGTGGCGCAGAGGCGCAACGTCTGCCTGTAACGCGACGGTTACTGGGTTCGATCCCCAGTCGGAGAAGATGGATTTTTCTATTTCCATTTTCTTCGCTCTCGCAAACTAGGCAAAGCGCGGCGTTGAGTTCCGCCACTCAACACGCAATGCCTCGAAAACGGCGGAAAGCGGAGACGGAGAAAGCAGGGACTAAGCAATGGAGTGTCTTAACACTAGGTTCCCACGATCCTGCATTCCCTCTGCCTACTCTGCCTTGTGTGGGATAAAGCGTGAAGCTAAAAAAAAAACATTTTGTCGCCGGAACATGATTTTTTTTATTTCTGTACACAGACCATCCAAATAGTAAGCCGTTCGTTTTTCTGTAGGGTGCCCTTCAGACGGATATTGCTGTGGGACTCATCGATAAGACAACAAAATTATTTAAAATGAAAGCAAACTATATATACAACAAAACAAATATATACCACAAAATTTAAAAAATGTACGGTCAACGTTGTAATAACCCAACATGCTGGTAGCTATTTCCTGATACGCTGAGCCCGTACATTGCTAGCTGCAAGATCACAAAAGTGGTCAACCGACTGTTTCGGTATTTCTATAAAAATTAAATTTGCACTAGGACGATTCAACGTCGAAAATTCAAAGTTTCGTATATTTAAGGGAAGCATAATAAAAGAGGCAATTGGAAAATAATGTAAAAGACGTTCTAAAATATCTTCTTTTGCTGAAACATGGATACAAATATTTATGAATTCCAAAAAATTTTCTTTTATATTATAAATCCGGTGGTAATCACATAGGAAAATTTTTGTAAATTTTTGCCACATACAACAAAAATTGTCGAAGTTGAATTTCTTCGCTTTACACTATAAAATGAATAAGATAATATCTCGAATTCAGTGGAGAGCGGAGATCTGTGTCCCTTAACATTAGACTCTCCTTAACTACTTATTTTTGTTTAATTTAAAAAAAAAACAACCAAAGTAATAAACAATATTTAAGCGTTGTGCAGAAATAATGTTTAGTAAATTTAAAAACTAATATTAATAATGAATTACGATAAAGACGATAAAGAAGTGATTTCAGTATAAAAATCAAAGGAATTATTCATATTAATAAATCACTTAGAATAACAGCTTTAATAAGCATTATGAACAATAAATAAATTGCAATTCAAATACTGAAACGACCGTGGTTCATATACCGCCAAACACCTAAAGGAGGACTTGAGGTGGAGTGTTGACAAAGACACGTACAATGAACAAGACCTGCCTTAAACATGTGCAAATAGACGTTGAAAGACCAAATCAAATACTACTTAGCAGGAAAACTATGCAAGACGTCTTTATAGCATTTTGAAGGAAGTGCTACAGAGATACGGATTAAATTCTATTTCCAAGTATATGTGCTTATAATGTAACTTTTCCTAATGAATCTGATCAAGTGTGTTACGGCTAAAAACGACTAACATTTATGTATTTTGAAAATTTTTGAGAGTAGTATAAATGAAAAACGAAATTAAATATCTGGGACAGCTTCCAAATAAACTACATTAACTATGAAAATGCTGTTTTAGCAAAAGTTATTCATTGATTACTGGGTTATCGTGATTCGTATTCTTTGTCAATCACGATTGACAACATTTTGTAAGATAAGATATCCTCTTGGTAGAGTCATTAAATAAAATTATTTCCGATCTATCAGATCGGATAAGTGTTCTAGGCGTAGAACACTAGTACTTAATATCGAAGTTCTCGAAATTAAGTATATAGCAGAGAACAGAAAGTCAAGTCACTAAGTTCTCTTAGTCTGCCTGTTGCAAATTTCAATGACAACTAGTGGTAGATGGAAATACATAGGAAGAGTCATAAATTTTACAGCAAAATTTTGTTGGTAGGGCTTGCCATTAATGTACTAACACATTATTTAGATACGAGACATGCATGTGGAGTGGCGGAACTTAACACAGCACAGTAGCTAGTTGGCTAAAATGTTTATTCATAAAGATGTTTTTAATTATTGTGTTTCTTTCTTCATTCCGCGTTGGTGTCCACATTAATATTGGCAATATTTTCTTTTCTACCAACTAAAAACTCTCCCGTAAATAGATATACACGTCTATTAAGCTATGTAATAGGATGTGAACTATTTTTTTTTAAATTATACTTGTATACAATACTTTAGCTTTCTGCTGCTACTAAATATGATCAGGAGTATATATTTTACATATTTTCTCATTCCTTCGTTATTTTGTCCCGAACGTGCGAGTCGAGCACAAATCTCCATCCGTCATTTGTTAATTGTCTTTGTCTTCCTTAGGGTTATAAGCTTTGTTTTGTATAATAATAGAATATATTTTTTATGTAAATATACGTACCCGTATACATTATGTAGTAAAAAACTTATGAATAAATTTTTATTACGAACACCGTATTGGGAAAGTAAACAGGATGGTTGAGGCTTGTGTGTTGTTTTTAAGCTTGAAGTATATGGTGTCAACATATTAGTTAAAGTGCACCTCATGTTTTTCTACATTGCAATACATTTTTTTTATTAATTCAAACCAAAAACAAAAATTATTTGTTACTTTTCTTTTCCGTACAAAAACATGTATATAAACTATAATATATAAAAAGCTAATAAAAAAGTATTGAGAAGATACTTCTTGAACATAGAACCTCCTGTTTTTTTGAAACAGTTTAAGCGAAAACAACCTACCTGGCGTTAATTCATATATACGGAACATTCACACGCCCTCATATTCAACGTAATGTGTTTATTGCCCGCGGGTGTGTTTATACCGTTATAGAGCTATAATGAATGTTACTTTACGATTGTCTATGGTTCTTTATAAACAATAAACTTACAATGCAGAAATTAATTCTTCGCGGACTTTCAAAAATTAAGGTAATAAAAAACTTATTTGGATAACTTTTAGTTTATTGTATTTAGTATATTTATTAATTTCTTGTTGTAGCTCTGACTAAAGCTCGTTTGATTCTGACATGGTATCAATATGACACTTTCAACTAAAAAAAACAAATCAAATAAAATTTTAAACATGCATTCTCCAACTGTGTAATGACATCTCTTTTTTTACCGTACAATCTCCTTTGTGTGTTCTCCATTCAACGTGACATTGGCGAAGTGAATTTTGCTCAACTGGCACGCTCGAAACGCCATTAATTAAGAGAAGAAGAAGAAGAATCAAATAAAAAATAGAAATACTAAAAATCAGTTGACAAACTACTGAGAAATCGAAGGACATAGTAAATATACATGCCAAATTTAGAAATAAGACGTTTTTCTTCGACGTAAATAGCATACTAAATATGACATAATTCACTTTATGTTACACAAAAAGTCAATATTTAAGCCCCGTTGATTATCTTTGACGGATACTGGCACTTCAGAAGAAAAATCTGTTGTTTTAAGAAATTCCAAAAAATTTGGCGACAACTTTTAGCAAAGTTAAAATTTTTCCAAACTTAATAAACTGTGGAAAAATGTGGATTATATTTCACCTTTAAATGGATGAAATCAAGATTTTATGTGAAGTAGGTACCAGCTTTAAAAAGTTAGTTAATGTTTTTTTCTTTATTGTGTTTTCTTTTTCTTTTTTATACTGAGACTTACAAATAATAGTCATTTTAAAAAACATACAAATAAACTATGATATTTTTGAGTTTGATTTGATTGTATAAATACAATGATAATATGCTAGAACTATTAATGTTTTGCTTAATACTTAAAAAAGTTACAGGAACAATTAAAGTATTTTATAGGTATAGACTATATTCCTTTTAGGCCTGGTCATGCTATTCATGTTGTAAATTATATCTTGATGAAATAAATAGCATGTACGGAGAAACAAGTACTTAGTAACGGAGTGTCTTAAGACTAGGTTCCTATGGTTCCTGCAGTTCCCTCTGCCTATCCTGCCATGCCGGGATAAAATCGTGAAGCTAAAAATAAACCCAACATCTGATATACTTTGAGATATAAAAAACAAAATATGGAACATCTGACTCTAAGAGATTTATCAAAATTAAAAAAGTATGAGCATTTTTCGATATTTTAAGGAACAGTTTAAGTTCCTTCATGACACTCACTCCCGTTCCTTACGCTCCGATAATAACTTACTACTTGAAAGTCCCCTTCCTCTTTTTACTCCAATTCCTTTGTTGTAAAAGCTGCCAAGCTATGGAATACTATTCCTATTAAGATCAGGCGTGCTAAGAGTTTACACATTTTTAAAAAGAGACTTAAAAATCATTTTTTAAGCTTGTAATATTATATTTTTTTTGTTGAGATCTTGATTAGTATCGCTATATATCATTTTCAATTTAGTATATGTGTGTTTATATATTATATATATGTAAGTGTATGTATATGTGTATGTATGTATGTACACGTATATTTACTCGATGTTTCATATATTTTTAAGATATATATATATATATATATATATATATATATATATATATATATATATATATATATATATATATATATATATATATATATATATATATATATATATATATATATATATATATATATATATATATATATATATATATATATATATATATATTTCAATACACCGCCCATCCTTATACAACTCCAACTTCCAAAGGTTGCCTGGAAGAGATCGCTTATAGCGATAAAGTCGCCTTGTTGTACTTCTTTTATGTTATTATTTCTATTTTTATTTGTTGCCATTTAATTTAAGTTGTGCAATAACGCATATTTATTATTATTATTAATCGATTAGAAAGCAGTTGCCGACACCAAATTGTCTTAAATAATGTAGTAGATACGTGAATAAACTATGAGGAAATTCCTCGTTGTAGAAAATAAGCATTATAAAAGTGTACTAAGTCTTCTACACTGTGGAAAGTTTGTTCTATTGAACTCTTTTATTAATATATTATTTTTTTTATCGTAGAAAAAATAATTTAAAAATTTCCATTATACATAATATTTAAAGAACATATGAAATCCACTTAGGGATTGTTTTTTTTTCACTCTTTATTAATATGTGAACCGTATCCGACGCAGTCGAAAGTCGAGAGTCGAGTCTGAAAACTAAGTTCAAATATGTATTATGAATAAAGGAAGAAACTTTTGAATCATTACAAGTATACATAACAGTAGTTAGTAACTGTGACTGTATTTGTAACGATCTTGAAGATAAATGTAAATATGCGGAGTATAAAAATAATTTCAACAAACTCTTCCAAGCTCTTTAATCCGTAATGATTGATTTTTAACTAATACGAACAAAAAAATAAGGTCAAAAATTAATTAGGCATTGTATAGTAGGGTAGACAATGAGGGAGAGTGGCAAAGAATCCAGTGTCAAAATATTACGTCTTACACTTTCCAATAGAATTACATTTGAGTGAATAACTCATAATAGTTCTACGAGTTATAGTTCTCGTAATTTCTCTTTATACCGTGGGATTGCAGTTCACAACCATCACCATAAGGACTATAAAGTTAGATGTCATTCCATTGTACAGTCAGCGTCAGAAAGATAGGTACATTCAGAGTATTCAAATATATAGACGCAACCAAAAAGTCAATAATATCGGTACATTTAAAACTTCATATAGATCGTTACATTCAAAGCGCCATAAATATGGTGACACTCATCCCGTCACACTAGAAAAATAAACTTTATTGCTTTGCTTTTAAAATATAATTTGTCATGGCAATTAATATTTAAACATTTATACATAAAATGAAAAGAATAGAAACTACTGATATCCTTTTCATTTTCAGCATGTCGTAATAGATAAGTCTTTTGTTTCGTAAAATTTGTGCACTGTCATTTACGATACTTAATGCCATGCTTTAATTCACAAATTTGTAGAAGTAAAAGGGGGCAATTAAAACATCATATTTAATTAGGTTTGTTTAATATTATAAAATCTCTTTGGTCCATGAGAAATATGGGATACACTACACGACTAAGGAATTGAGCATATAAATTCAACTTTGCAAGTATCCAATTAGAGAAGAAAGGTAAACAATTCCCCATAAAAAAGACGTAAAACAGAGAATTCTCTGTCCACGAAGTTTTTTAGCAGTGTTAGAATTCATATTTAGAAAAATAAAGCAGGAACACGAGGAAATAAACTTCGATGGACGTAAATTGTCACACCTTCGATTCACAGGTGACATTGTCTTATCTGCAAGAACATCAGAAGAAATCGATCGAATCAAATCGAAAACTTGACCTGAAATTTAACCATGAAAAACAAAACCCATGTGGAATGGAGAAAAATATTCAGTTTTTGTGGGAAACAACCAAATAGAGTACACAGAGAGTACAGTAGTATCTAAAACAGCTGATAGCCCCTGAGGAAAACAAAAAAAAGAAAATCAATAGAAGAGTAAAAAACGGCTGGAAGAAATATAGAAGCATGAAAGAAGTGATGAAGGATAACAACTAGCACATAAAAATAAAATCAAAACTATTTAACACATGCATTTTGCCAATCCTTAGAAATTATAGTAAAACATGGTGTGTAAGGCATATCAACACAAACTTGCTAAATGTCAAAAAGCCGTGGAAAGGAACATGTTGGGAGTGCCAATATTGCCAATAGATAGAAGAACAGGTCCACAAGATATAGAACAAAAGTTCAAGAAATAGTACAACAAACTAAAAGACTGAAATGACGATGGGCAGGTCACTCAGCAAAAGGTAAAAAAAGGTAAAAATGGAGTTAAATAGTTACTCAATGTAACTCAATCAATACGCAAGAGAAGGCCAAAGAAGGAGAGCCAGACTAGCTAGACGTTGGCATGACGACATAGCTCCAGTGGCAGAAAGAATGTGGCATAGAGTATCTAAAGACAGAAAGTAATGGAAATGATATGAGGCCTTCGCCAACAGACAAATAGATTTTTAAAAAATAATAATTGCAGATACTACAGACCTAACTTAGACTGATTAGAAAGCTATAATATAAAAATAGACATTGCTATTTACGCAAAGAATTATGATAATTCTAGAATTGTTATTTTGAGATTAACGCCGATAATAGTATATATTTGAGCATGAATAGCTATTATTTTATTTGAGTTTGGCATTGCGAGTTAAGTGGTGGAACTTAAACGCCGCGCTTTGCCTAATTTCCAGGGCGAAGAAAATGGAAATAGAAATATCCATCTTCCCCGAGCGGGAATCGAACCCACAAACCGTCACGTTTACAGGCAGACGCGACGCCTGTGCGCCACGACGGTCCACAACTTTAATACAACTGACAAAATAATTACTATCTTTGATAGATAATGGAATGACATGTAAACGTTTTGAATTTGAAAATAATGCTTAGATACCAATGACAGAATGAGTGTCACCATATTTATGGCACTTTGAATGTAACGATTTATATGACGTTTTAAACGTCCCTATCTTTTGAGCGACTTGAATGTACCGATATTATTGACTTTTTGGTTGCGTCTATATATTTGAATACTCTGAGTGTACCTATTTTTTAGACGCTGACTGTACCATGGTGGCCTCGAAATTATTATATCAATTCTGATTTTTTCAAACGTACATAATTAAATTACTACTTTGAATTTGCTAACTATTTAGATGTATTGCAAATGCAGTAACGTTACTTGATTTAATGGCGACTAATTAATATATAGTACGTATCAACTATTCCCCTGAATAGTTGATACGTACTACATTGTTGTACAGTATACTATAAAGTTCAAAACAATCTTAACCTTAAGATTTAGTAGTTTTGTTTTCTTACAAAATGTCAAAAAAACAGCTATTAGATACAACTTACACTTTGTAAGTTTTAAGAGTGGATATTTATTTGTGTCTAAAAGAAAAGAATATATAAAAAATTATTTACTAAGAAAAATATTCCAAGGAAAACAAATTAAAAAAAACAAATTATATTAATGAAAATTTTATCCTGACATAAATTCGAATCAACAACCGCTACGTTCAGTCCCTCACAACTCGACACCACCATGTTAACTTAAATATAGATATTAAGAGCCATATGCTGTAAGCTCAGATTAGATATCTTATTTCTTAGTAAATTTATCCTTAATAATGTGTTTTAAAAGTAATTTTATGCTCACACAAATCATGACTGACACTCCATTTGGCATCCTAATGGTGAAGTTGAAAACAAATAACCGACTTGCTCAAGGCCACTCCCTTTCATCTGTCATCATAAACACGTGTAATATACAAGAACCGACGTTTGCATTGTCTCAAATCGTTTAAAATAAGATATCTTTTATTTTTTTAATTAATTTATAATTAACTAAACAGTCTTGTAATGTTTTTTTTCATTTGAGGTTATCATAGTGCAGTGGGAAAGCGTATCTTAAGTGTAATGAATGTGAGTTCGATTCTCACTCAAGAGAATATGTTTCAATTATAATAATTTTATATCTGTTTAAAGTAAAACCATGTTGCGTTTTGTCATTGAAAAAACTAACTGAATTGCGTCTAAAAGCGTAGGATAGAGTGCTGTAATACTAGATCTAAGTATATAATCTTACATAAAATTTAGTTATATCAATTATTTAATGCTTAAATCGAAAATTTGATAACAGCTTTACACTATACAATACTAAAAACAACTATACTGAAATCTTATTCTCAACAAAAAACTGTAATTCGGAATAATGCCCTAAATCAATAAATTGCTTGTTAACTCTTTCTTTATTGTTGTAGATAAAAATTGTAAAGTTATACTCGAAAGTAAAGTAAAGAAAGTAAATATTTGTGTCGAAACGAAGAACTTTAAATCGTCTTTGTAAACAGAACCCTGTATCTAAAATCTTCCGACAGATGGAGAAATTCTTCTTTGTAACTTTTCTTTAAAGGGACTAAGTGTTTTTTTTTATATAATTTTTATATAATAGGTGGCAAACGAGCTGACAGATCACCTGAAGGTAAGTGAATACTGCCGCCCATGGACATTTGCAACACCAGAGGAGCTACAAAATGCGTTGCCGGCCTTTTAAAAGGGAATACGCTCTTTTCTTGAAGGTCTGCTGGTCGTCCGCATGCGGCAACACATTCCTCAATTTTGTGATGCGGGGCAGAAAATTTCTGTTGTCAGTAGTACTCTGCCAATTGTCAAGGTGGTGGGGTGGTAGAGTTGTCGCGTAGATCGATAACGGAAAGAGGCGGCAGGGATCAGCCCGAACAGTTAGTTCTTCGGAGCACTCCCCATGATATAGGCGGTAGTCGAGCCGATCAGAAATTTCTTCGGAATCGGAAATTCGATTTCAATATAAAAAGTTAAGAGTATATTACTTATAGGCATTTTTAGGGCTATAAGACAACGTGTTAAATTGTATAGGCAATAGTTTTGGGTAGGTTATTAAAAATATAGAAAATTTTTATATATTATTTTATTTTATATTTTATATGTTTTATTTGAGCACGTTGGAAAGCTATAAAGCTTGGACATTTTATTTCCAATGTTCTTTACGAAAGAAAATTTCAGAATTTATTTGATGAAAACTGTTTGAAATTTTCAATGAATAAGAAAAGTTATTTAAATTGTAAATTATTCATACTTAGTAATAATATTGCAGGTAACAGATAAATAAAGACAAACGGCCTTATACATAAAAAGTTATAGCACGCTTAAAGACTCGATATAGTACAGTTGTCAAAAAACGTCATTCATAACAGCATTTTAGTGCCAATCAGTTCTATAAACCTATTATAAAGTTATAGAGCCGAGAACCCTACTATAAAAGTGTTTTAACGTCCAAAGATGGCCGATTCATATAACTGCTGATTATAGCTCATACTAATATAAGCATTGATATGACGTCGTCGAGTCATCAAGAGTGTCAATTTCAATTTCGTAAACAAAACAATATAACAATTGACATTTTGTTCGATATTTATTAACTAATTAAGTACGGTGGCAGCGGAGGATCCAAAAAAAACCAAATCTTTAAACTTATTTATTAAAAAAAATATTACATTCTAACTTATAACTAAAAAGGTGACTACTTGCTCGATGCTAGAGACAAGAGTGTCTTATCATTGAAAATACTTATTAATATATAGTTGAAATTATATTAATTAAAAGAATACATGGAAAATGCCTTTGAGTGTTAAATTACATGCCGCTATTATTCTTAGATCTGATACAATAGTGAACAAGTTATGCGGAGCCTGACTAATTGAAATTATATTAAAAAGAATACATAGAAAATGCCTTTAAGTGTTAAATTACATGCCGCTAAAATTCTCCGATCTAATGTAATATTGAACAAATTATGTGGAGCCTGACTAAGCGATCCCAGGGTAGTGTGGGTACGTAACAAACTATATTTAGTTATTAACAAGTTTATTAATAATAAATTCTACATAAGAAAGGTGCACAGAACATAGGTAATACTTGTCCACGCCTAAACAATTTTCAATTCTTTGTCGTTTTACTTCTTTTGACTTTATTTTTTAAAAACTAAGTAAGTTTATAAACTAAAATAAAATAAACATTCGTGTTTTTGTGATAACAACGACGTAAATCAAGCCGGTATATGTCAAGCCAGATCCAATAATATATTTTTGTACGTAATATTATCTGTGGTCATACTATGTCAATGCGTTTGTCACTTATCATCTGTGGATTTACTGGTATTTTCGGCAACAAGTCGACCGACTTCAGTATAGTGGCAACATTGTGAACGTATAAATCAAATTAGTGACACTTTAGTTATAGAAGGCTTATAGAGCGTTTATGAATACAAATATTTATCGAACATTCTATAAGCCTAAAGAGCGTGATAACTAAAATATGCTTAAAACGTTCTATAAGACTTTTTTATGAATAAGGCCGAAAGTATCAAAATTGGATTTTGTATTTGAATTTACGATTTAAGGTCTTCTTTTGAGTTACAACAAAAGTGAGCCGAACCAAAATATTCTTGTTTTTTTTTTTATTTATTTAATTGAGCAAAAGATCCTCATTTTGACTTACAAATATTTTTGTCCTTTATGATCAGTTTGCCTACTAAAATATTTTAAATGATTATGTTTGATCTTTATTCTAAGGCTCTACCTTCAGTTATACGAAAAGCATTTTCAGTATTCCACCAGAACCTAGAGCTTCCAAGGACTAAACAATTAATTATATAAGTTTTTTCTAAATATAATATTATTCTCATAATATTTACCCAAATAAAGTAACAGTACGCCGCGTCGCTGTACCAACAGTTTCATAAGTAAATCACAACTGACATTTGTCTTCTTTACGGAGAACTTTTAAATACGTTTAATAACAATCAAGGTTCTTTCATTAACAAAAACACGTCCAACAATACCGACAATGATTGAACATGATCTTAAGATACAAATTCATTAAGCGGGGAAATGTGTCCAAAACCGATTAGCGTTTCATGAATAGCATTTTCTTTGATGAGACGATAGAGTCTATTTGACGGGCTGTAGACGATCCATCTTGTATTCTGGATATTTCAAATCAAATCAAAAACACTTTATTGCACTTATTAAGTTAGCCTATTACAAAATAATATATCACACACTATAAGTACAAAGGCGGCCTTATCACTTAAAGTGATCTCTTACAGGCAACCTTTTTTATAAGAGGAATCTGTAGTTGGCGGATAATGAATAAAGATATTTTAAATATAAAAGATATATGCAAAGATACACATACACATAAACAACATACATACATACTTATTACATACTTACCTAATTACATAAATAGTAAATATGTAAAACGCATAATACTTATATTGGTCTATAATACAGTACAAATATACATATATTTACATACATCTATATACATAAACACATAAAATATACATACACACGACAATATACAGAGATACATACAATCATACACACATACATTAAGAACACACAATTACTAACAAGTTATAACCGTAAATAATACTTGAAGCGACGCTTAAAGATGTTAAAAGACGTTCAATTTCTGATATAACGTGGTAATTCGTTCCATAGTTTTATCGTCTTAGCTGTAAATGATTCACTGTAGCACTTGGTGTGACATAGTGGCACCTCCAGTATATTGTCATAACTTGCATATAATAGGTATACAATAATATAAAGCCGTGCCTAAAATTGAGGAATAAGTGTCTTCGTAGAGAACAGAGTTTCTTAACACTAAGGTAAGTGTTAAGACACTCCTTAACTTACACAAAAATAGATTCCTCTAAGTAATAGTCTTTAGACTTATACAGTAGAAGCATACACGTGTAATAATAGAATACTTGTTTATAAGCTAATGAAATAACTTTATTAAATGAACTATGGAACATTACAATTCGTTAACAGCACTAAGGACTTAGGCTTTTTAGTTACTTTATTAGAGTTGTAAAGTTTATCATGAGTAGTTGTTGTCATTCTGACTTATTTATTAAGTTATTTTTTTTTTAAAGATATATTTAATATTACTCTCACGTAATATCCCGCACATAGGAGGTTAGACAGAGAAGACAAGTGTTATCCGAGATGAGTGAGAGAAGAGAGAAAAGAATATATATATATATATATATATATATATATATATATATATATATATATATATATATATATATATATATATATATATATATATATATATATATATATATATATATATATATATATATATATATATATATATATATATATATATATATATATATATATATATATATATATATATATATATATATATATATATATATATATATATATATATATATATATATATATATATATATATATATATATATATATATATATATATATATATATATATATATATATATATATATATATATATATATATATATATATATATATATATATATATATATATATATATATATATATATATATATATATATATATATATATATATATATATTTTTTTTTTTTTTTTTCTCGTAAAAGTAACGTTTTAGGTTGTCATTGTTTCATACTTAATCAAACGTATTTACACTGTGTGAATTTAAAGGGAATTATTATTTATGAAATTATGTAGTTATTGTTACAAATTTCAATTTTGTCACAGAACTAATAAAATCATAGTATTATTTTTAAAGGTCAACCTGGGTCTTCACCTAACCTCTTACATCTCGCACCACTCTCACTTATTTCATATCTTTATCGCTGCCATACAGCCTCGGTACCACTACTGTTTTCCATATATTTTTAAATATTACGCTTTACTAAATAAAAGATACAACCGTAAAACTACGGGCTTGAAATTCTATAAACACCCTGAAAATATGCAATTTTCACATAAAACACGGCAATAAGTAATGTACATATATTACTGTACAAACGTAAAATGAAATGTTTCAACGTTATTCATGACAATGTCGTTTGGAATTCGTTTTATGGTCCGGTTCCGTGGCCGCAATTATCTTAGTACTTTGTGCCTAGTAAATGTTTTGGTTCGGTTTTAATAATAAATTTACGATGTTGCATATCAACGTGTTTTTGTAGGCAGCAAGGACTCTTTAGTAACGAGGGCTGCCGTTTTTGTGCTTAATTGGCGTTGGCTTCATTAGTGACTGAGGAACTAAAGTAAAGACAATGTTATAATTATTTTCATATGTTAGGTTTGAATGTTACGTATATTTTGCAATATAATAACTGATCATAAGATTTTCACTTTTATTTATTCTTAATACTATAATAAAACCTCACACGTGAGAAGCGTGTACAATATGATTTGTGTTGCGATCGTAGGTAGTTGTGCTAATACAAGTTCAGAAAATCGATAACTCAGTTTATTGTTTGGATTGTGATATTTGTCATGAGGAGTTGTTGGAAAGAGTTTGGAAACACTTGCACGTGAAATGTTTATTAATTACTTCTATTTTAGTAGTACATGTAGTACATTTTTTGATATATCAATCTATGGTTACTTTATATACTTACTATATCCAATCAATTTAATAGACAATGACCTCCTTAGTCTCATATTAAAAGCATTATAAAAATATGTATAATACCATAATATTTCCCTATTTTACTTCTTGTAGCTTCGTTAAGTTAAGGATTGCTTTTTAACAAACAAATGAATAGTCCAGTAAGATGCAAATACGTAACATGACAAGTAAAATTAAAATATCCTTATTCTATTGTACACCCAGAACAGTCCTGATGCAGAGGCAAGAGGTGAAGTAGGAGAGGTGTGAATGCAATGATTTGTGCGTTCGATTCCAGCTCGAAGAAGATTGATTTTTTCGTTTCCATTTTCTTCGCTCTGGTACCTAGGCAAAAACGAGGTGTCGAATTCCGCCGCCCAAAACCTAATGCCTTGAAAAGACGGAAAGTGGAGAATGGAGTGTTCCCACGGTTTCTGCGGTTTCATGTTCCTGCTCTGCTGTGAACAGTGTAATGCGTGAAGCTATTGTACATCACTGTTTAAGACTATGCAACAGGTGACCTTATCGCTAAATTGGCGATTCTTATAGCTAAATGGGCCATTCTTCCAGGTAATTATTGTGTAGATAAGCAAAATAGCAATTATAGCAAAATTAAAAAATTATAGCGGATGTGTACTAATATGATATGACAATGCAACGTAAGTATGTATAGTATTTGTCCATAAATACATACACAGAAACCTACATAGATACTTATGTGAGGTTCGAACTCAAACTAAAGTACACAAACGCTTTAGTTAACTATAAGTTCAAACATTTAAAGCACAACGTTACGTTCAACATTCAAACAAATATTCACATATGGGTATACCTACTAGTATATGAGAGATAAGTCGATGAATCATAATCGAAGGGTAAACATTTCCTTCCTACCTACTATAGGAAGTGCTTACGCCTCAAATTAATATAATTATCACCTTTTCGCCTGCTTCTGGTGACATCTGCTGACATATCCAAATTTATATTTTTTTTTCTTCATATTGGTCTTTTTCCTATAATTTTTAGATTTCAGTAATTTAATGGTCATATTTAAAGTAAATATCGAAATTAGTTTAATATATAATTAATATCGAAATTAGTTTAATAAATAATGCCGATGTCTGCTACTTGGATGTGACTGAGGAGCAAATTAACAGATTAGAGCGTCTTCAAAATCTCGCTATACGTTTTATTTACGGTCTTCGTAAGTATGACCACGTATCACATTTTCGTGCTCAGCTTAATTGGCTCCCTATTCGTTTTCGCCGTGATATGCATATCCTTTCTCTTCTGTTTAAGATAATCAACTACCAAATTTCCCTCCTTACCTTCGTTCCCGTTTTAAAATCCTTCCCGCTCCTACACGCTCGAGGAGGTCTGGTGTTTTACCAATGCTAGACATTCCTAAGAGCAATACCAAATTTCTCCTAAAGTCCTTTTCCGTACAGGCTCCACTACTTTGGAATAAACTGCCCAAGGCCATTCAAGAGAGTCAATCAATTGTTTCATTTAAGTCATCATTAAAAAAACACTTACTTAAAAGTATCTGAAATCTAAATTTAACTATGTTTCGTTTATATTATATTTTTTATGTGTATATATGTATGTGTATATGTATATATATGAATATATTTATGTAAGTATATGTCTATTTACTTCTGTGTGTATGTATGTATATTTTCTATGCCTTATGTATTGATTTTTTATTGTTATTATTTTTTTAAACCTTATATTGCATTTTTCAGTCTTCTGCTTTCTGCTTTCACCCACTTTCACAGGTTGGCTGGAAGAAATCTCTTATAGAGATAAGTCCACCTTTGCTTATGATATTTCTATGTTTCTGTCTATTATATATATATTTTAATGCAATAAAGAATATTTAATGTTTATGTAAAATAATAATCAGTCTGTGACTTTGTTTGCATAGACTATAAAAGCTAAAATCTTTTTTATTCCATTCCTATAGTAATTTCTCTTAGAGGTTCCTATTATTGTAAACGTACGTAAAATTAGCCATTCAAATTGAAGTCTCGATTCTGCATACATTTTGATTCTCGCTTCAAAACACTTATTGCTCTTTTAAAGTAGTGAAAACTATTTTATTTGCCATTACGCTCTTTCTGCTTATTTTGCAAAATACAGAGTTCGAAGAAAAAAGTATTTTGTTCAACTTATGAAGTATCACGAAACAGGAGGTTTTATTTGTTTATTTTATTTATTATTGTGTTTTTCTTGTGAGTATTTTTGGGATGAAGGGTTACCCGGACCGGGATCCCTTCCCCTTTCCCTTTGGGAGGCTTGAAGGGATGATCGCCGATGAAAATATTAAAAATGAAAGTGAGCGTACTGGAAACATAACCAACTAACTAAGTAAAAATAGCTAAATATGATAGGCATTGCCAAGTTCTGGAATATCTCAAGTGGAAATTGCAAGCATTAACTTATAAATTTTAAGTGAATATTCCATAAGAAGGTGACTTTATGTTCAAATATTAGGTAAATCTTTAAGCATCAAATAGTTTACGTTCCACGATACTATACGCGTATAATACGGTTCATTAGTCCAGTAGTTTGCTTACTGCTTTGCCTCTAGGGAGACAATTATAGTTATAATTTAAAGCTCAATTAAGTACTCACAACAATCTCTTACCGCACACACACACCAAGCGTATACAAGCTGTGTCTAATATTTAGTGATCGTGATGGAATACGCATTTTGGATTAGGAGTTATCACTTAAACATAGATTAACTGCTATTTTAGAGCAGTTGTCGTTTCTTTAGGAACTTAGAATGGCCTGTTTATTAGAATATACGTTTATAACACAATCGTGGATGGAGTTGTGTTCTTATAGTTACTGGTTCTTTAAGGAATTTTTAAAGTAAATTATATAAAGACAAATAATTAGCTTAAAATTTCCATTTATTTAATATGATACTTATCATTTAAATATGAAATTGAGTCTAATATACCGTGTAATAAGTAATGAAATACAACTGTATTGAATTAAATAAAAAATAAATAAATAAAAAATATTTCACTTCGTGTCATAATATTTGACTATAAGAACATTTGGTCCTGGGTTCGATGTCCACTCGGTTGAAAAGTTGTGTTTAATTATTTTGTATATTATAATTATTTTATTTCCTTGCTCATGAAATCAAGTTTTAAAATTATTTAAAAAATACAAAATTGAAAGACATTTTGTCTCCCTTGTTTCTCCTTTGGGAATCTCTCCCCTCTCCGTTATATGCCGGACATATATGAAGGTAGAATATTATGTCACTGAGAACTTTTAAAATTAAAAACAAAATGTTTTTTTTTACATTCCCTTAAAGAGATACCATATCTACTTATTTATTCAGTTCAGCTACGATCCTTTGTCATAAACATCATGAATTAGTACAAGATCTGAAAGCTAAGAATATATAATAAAATTAATTAATAGAAATTATGTATTCAAATGAACATGTCATCGTCGACATCATTTTATTATATTATCTATGGATATTTTAAATTAATTTGACAAACCGTTGCGTTAACTAAAAATTAAGAAGTAAAGGCTTAGTTTAATGAAAAACGCTGTTGTAGGAAATCAAAATATATATAGATCAAGTGTGATTTATCACGCACTAAAGGTTCTAAGCCAATTTTATGATTATAAGATTAGAAATTATAAATAATATAAATTTGCTTACTCGTTTTGTGTGAAATTAACTATAGATACAAAATTGTAATGATGATACACTTATATATTACTTATTTTCAGATTTGTTTCCTTAATTTCTACATCTATGTTTATCTTTAACGAAAGACAGATCGACATCAGTGACCTTCAAAAGTTTAACCTTTTGTTCTTACGGAACCCAAATAATTAAGTTACTTTAATAGTCTATTTAACATATACAAGGAGTTATATTGCGTTTCGTTAACCAAATGAATGTAACCCAATGTACTTGCAGAGTATGGTCAAAGTTGTCTCCTGTCGTGTATCCTACACAACTCTTAGTTACCATCTGATTAGCGAGAGAAGCCGCAGGTAAAAGCTATCCTATAAAATAAACCTGACATAACTATATTTATTAAAGATACTTTTAGTTTGAGATATATTTAATCTTACCATTTTCACATGAACCTCCAATGCAGCATCCGCTGCAGCAGTCGTTGTTCAAAAAGCACTACGGAAAATTTATTATACTTATTTATATCGTAATATTACTGCATAGATTACTTCATTCAGTGCAGTAGTTACAGGTTGAAATCTCACCAGAGTAATAATATTTTTTTGTATTTCTTAGCTTCATACTGCATTTTAATGCAAAAATTATGGAATCCAGAAGAAATCTAGTTACCTGTTAGAACCAAAAGCGTTCTAATTCTTTTCGCTTTTAGTAAGAATAGTAACAATAAAAACAACCACAACGCTTCACTCAATATCTTTTGTAGGGAGTTAACGTGAATCCTTTGTTGTAAAATCTTAAATAATGTAATAAAGTGAACTATAACACAATAAGCTTGATAATTTTTTTAAACAAGTAAACATTTGTTTAAGAGAAAAATAAATAATTATCTATGACAGTCACTCTGGTTAGTCAGCAAAGCGTTGGGTTAGTTTCAACTTACAAATAAACGAGCTAAGTATGCGTGTACCTGATATAAATTACCTAGAAAAACTCTATATCTTACAATTTCTTATGATTTTTTAAATAATGAACGAAATAAAATTCAATTTACTGTCGCATAATCTACTGTATAGCCATAAGATTGAACAACAATAAATGCTAAATATTATAAAAACAATAAAAAACGCATTTTATTATATCTAGCGAGAGTCACTTTTCTATAGCAAATGTAAAATATGATAAGCGGCCTTAGCCAAGACGCAATTTGACAATTGCTTATGCTAACAATATGTATGGAGTTAACGACAAGTCACGGGACTTACTTAAAATGATAGCCCAAAACAAATTGTCAACAAAGTCATTGAGTCGAAATAGATATCTGGGCGTCTCTACAATGTCAAACGCTAATTGACAGCCATGTTGCTCATTTTGATAATCGCAGTGTTAATTGTCAACGCTCACCTATCGAAGTACGAAACCCTGCAGAAAGCGCTAAAAATGATGGAAAAAGAATTTTTCATCTTAATAATTACAAATTTATAAGTAAATTAGGAAGTTATTAAGTGAATCGATTATTAATAAATAATTACGTAATAAATTTTACGATTATATAACGAAATTTTATTATTTTCGTTTTATTTTCAACATTAATAATTTTGAATACATCGGTTAATAATTTTAATTATTTTACTTTACTATTATCTACGTTTTTTAACATATACTTAAATTTACATTTCGTATTTCTATTAATATTTGTTTGAGAAGTGTATATTTTTAATCTGTTTTAATCAAATTAGTACACATTAAATTCTTACACATGCAACATTGAAATATGTGACGTAACAGTCTTCACTTGACGTTTCAAAAAACGCAAATCGCAGACAATATTATCGGTGTCTTCTATTGACACTGTAGATGAAGCGTTTGATGTTGAGAATAATTGATATGATTGTAATTAATAAACGTACGTTCCACATAATCTAAATAATACATAATTAATATTGTACAAGTTCCTTGATATCTTTGTTAGACATATTATATTTAACTTAATTATGTAGCTTCCTGTGACTATATTATGTTGTATACAGTTTTTATTTGCAATTGTTTATTTTTCTTTTTTGCTTTTTTTTAGCTTCACGCTTTATCCCGCACATGGCAGGGTAGGCAGAGGGAATTGCAGGGACTGTGCGAACCTATTGTTAAGACACTCCGTTGCTTAGTCCCTACTTTTCTCCGTCCCCGCTTTTGCAGTTGCAATTGTATGAAGATAATAATTATTCAAAAATATCATATTATAATAAGCAAACAGAATATTTGGGTAAAATAAATTTCTAACAATCCAATAAAGCCATCGAAGCCGAAAAGTGAAAACAAAAGGTAAGTAAGTATCGATTTATCTATTTTTATTTATAACTTAATTAAAATTGTGCCTTAACTTGTTAGAACTTTTAGGACCTATTTTAGACTAAAATTATGAATTAAAAAGGAATGATCAAAATTGTTCTACTCTACCAAAAGCAAGACGTTGTCAAAAAAAAAATAATTAAATGAATCGATCTCTTCTGTTTTTTTCGTTGGTGTAAAAATATAAAGAAATTATACGTCAATAAAACCAAAACTCTGATGAAAGCAAAAGGGTAGGACAAGCAAAACATAACTTTAACTACCTTATTATTATATATTATTTGTGGAAACATTTCCATTTTGGATACTCCGAGTTTTAGATCCAGAATTTTGCTTTTGTTACCGTTTTAAAGATCTCGAAAAGGCGGGTTGGCGAAAAATATAGCCGATTTTCGAGTTGATGTTCGAAGTTCAATTGATAATTGATTAAACAAATTCTATACGTTCTGTTATTGTCCGATCTGTGCGCCATACTAATATTATTTAATGAAAAAAAATCACTAACTTAATGAAAACAATTAAAAATTTTAAAACAGTGGGATTAGCTACACGTTCAATCTTTCGTTTGTATCTTTAATGTGGATTACAATAGGTATAACATGAATAGAGAATATCTGCTCCTTTTGTTAGCTAAAAAATAAAGAGAAATAGATAAGTTATACGTTAACTAAACCAGTAAATGTAACCAATAAAAATATCCAGAATGTCTAACCAATAAAGTGTGATCGGAAGTAAAAATATATACTTATTATAAGGAAAATGAAACTTTAACTACTCTATATACATTTATTACATATAAAAATGTTTTACATCAATTTAGAAAGTTACATTTAAAATTATTGATGTCATTAAAATAAAGTCTGCCTCATATCTTCAAATTGCGAACGACTAGTCTTCAAAGTGGTGTAATACACGATCTGTGGGCTAAATTTTCTTTAATGAAATAAATTCATTTATATTTATAAGTATTAAATCGTAAGTATTAAATCTTGTCTAGCATAAGGGATGACAACATTTGTTTACAAAAAGATTATTAAATTCTGATTCCAATTCAATGTGTTTTAAATCAGTGAAAAGTGACGAATTATATATGTACGACGATAGTTAAAGAATTTTTCTGGGTATTTTACAAACTCAACTGGCCTTAAAAGTGTGTAGATAAGTAGTTTATAGTAACTTCTGTATATACTTATATAAATTTGCATGTAACCTTATTTGAATCTCCTCTAGGATATCATCCTTTGTACGTAGATTGTACTCAAGGGACGCAGGTAAAAATCCTGGTACTTAAATATGATTATATGCTATTCAAAATATTTATATGTATTATTGGTTCAATGGTTTTGTAATTGTATTTAAATATTGATATGATTAAATTGTATACATATATGTATAATTGAAGTGTATTTAGAAGGTGATTTCTGAAAGAATTAAGCCCATAATCTATGATATATAAATGTTGTGACTGATATGAGTGGTAAGTCAAGGTAGCTATAATTATAAGTGTCAGTGGCAGTTATTAAGTCATGTAGGAAAATGTACAGTAAATAAATAATTTGAATTGTTTAATTTATACCGTTCTTGCATGTCCCTCCTATACAGCATTCTCCACAGCACTCGTCGTGAAGACGGCACTGAAAACCAAGTACATCATATTTAAGCATATTTTATAGTAAACTCTTACACTTTGTTTGTTATTATTATTCGCTCTTTGTTTAAAATCGTTTTTAAATTCGATTAAAATTCGATTACGTGATCTTTGGTAAAAACCAACATGGCGATTGTCTTGCCAAACATGAAAAAAAACATTATTTCCTTAAATTATTGTTCAATCATGATTTATTACTGTGCTATACAACACCATGTTAGAATAAATAAGGAAGTTTCAAACTAATTTGCGTAGCTAATTTTCTGCGTTTAACTTATATATACATTGACATACTCGTATGTATGTACTCCAAGGACAAAGTATACAGTTATAGAAATTATAATGTTACAACTATATATGTTTACTTCTATCAATAATAATTATAATAATATAATAATTATTTTTATTTGCGTGTTTACAATAAAACACTTACTCGTGTTCCAGCTGTTTTACAAGCGTCGGTTTGTATTAAAATAAGAGTCAAACAAAATATTAAGAGGACCGTCAACCGCATTGCTAGAGCTCTATTTGCATACTAACTATTGCGTATCAACTGTAACATTATTCAAGTAATCTGTTGAGAATTACTGTACAATACCTATACATGCATACGTAGAAATATACATATGTACATAATTATAATTTATTTTATTTATTTATTTATATTTTTATTTATATAATACAATACAATTTTTCTTACGGTGTAACAAAATCCCTGTCGGGATTGAGTATATTGAGTAAAATGCTTAAAATATTATTTTCGTTACCTTATTAAATAGTAGCGAAGCATAAGGATGATATAATAATATAAAATATTTTAAAACAAAACATTTTATATAACAAACTTTATTTTATATACACAGAGACATTTATTACATCTAAGCACTAGGGTGTATTAAAGCTGTAACTCTGAAGCCATTACTCATACAAGTTAAATGAGTGCTCACAGACCTCATCAAACAAAAAGTATGTCATTATAACTACACTAGTTCATAACAGAATAGACTACAATACACTTAGTTAATTTTGTTTTCATTTTCCATACGAATTACAAACTGGAGGATAATTTATATTTGTATGTGAAAATATAACTTCGGTTTAAATGTACGGTTCGGTACTTAATTATGTTAGCATTAACGGTTTCCATTAGACCTAGTGTTTAATTTCATTCAAATTTCATTTGTTTATCTAAAACTATATAGCACAATTCTTTTTAAATACATTTTATATGTAATGAAGAATATATAAAAAGAACCAGTTAATTGTTTACCAATGACGGTAAAAAAAAGAAAAAATTATATTAGATATACTAATGTTCTGGTCTGTAACTCTTTAATGTCATGATGAATAGAGAAAACAGTGGTGGGATTGGTCACAATTCACTTCACCAATATTACTTTGTACATTGTTTATAACAAAATAGTAAATGGTAAATATAAATGAGTTCCACATGATTTTTCTATATTTATACTGTTGATGTCAAATTGATATAAAAAATATAAAAGTACTAAATTTTTATTTGCCTCTATGCCATCATGTATATGGAATAGAATGTTAAAACTAAATATTTTTTTTCCTACAGTACCTCGTTCTATACAATAAAATAAATACATTCGAAAATGTCCTCTCGTAATCTTTTAGCAGATGTTTTGTTTAGATACGTTTGCATTTGTGATATTAAAACATTATGTGACTTTATTATATATTTTTTTAACTTTACGTTTTATCTCGCGCATTGCAGTGTAGGGAGAGGGAACCGCAAGAACCATAAAAACCTAGTGTTAAGACACTCCAAAACAGAGGGATTTTCGTCCTTTTTCGAGGCTCTTTTTTTGAGTGGCGGAACTCAACGTCGCCCTTTGCCTAGTTGCCAGTGTTATTTTCCTAGTGGGAATCGAAATCACAAACCGTCGCGCTTACTCGCAGATACTACTCCTTACAGTTATACAGTTTATAATTTTATGTAAAACAAAAACTTTGTAATTTAAGTATCTTGACTTTACTTCGTAATAGTACTGGTTTTTTAATAGCAACAATGCAACGTTAAATCATATGTTGCATCTCGTTTTTAAACTAACACAAATACACAATTTTGTAAATAGTTGACCGCTTTTTTTGCTTTTATATTTCACCAAGTATAATTTGATTACATTATTTTGCTCATAACTTTTCTTTTTTAATATTATTTTTTTGTTCGGTCAATCAACTAGTTAGTTAATCAACTAATTTAAGTTGAAGTCCCATTAGGGAATATGAAAACAGCCGTATGATACAGCCGTTTGTATTTCCGTTGTCGTCGGTTTTCGGTAGACGGTTTTTGACGTTGTTTAAAGTAAATTACTTACGTTTATAAGCAAATATTGCGACACTAAATATAAATTAAGTCTGTCCAATTAATTCCGTTATCGTAATATTTAATTCTTTTACATATAAATTGAAGTAAGATAAATTAATAAAAGGTTAATTAAAATTTATTTTATTTCAAAAAATATCCTTTAAAAAATTACACAAAATTAATTTTTATAAAAAATCATCACGCACGTAGAATTAAGCAAAATTTCCTCGTAACAAAAACACTTAATAAGTACATCACAATATATCGTTTATCACACATTAACTGTCACTATGACGCTACGTCTGCCTTTTTTCTCGACAAATAGGCAATGGTTCACATCCACTGCACAGTCTCGGCTGGTACGGCACACAGTTTTCCTCACCTCTGCACACGTGGTCCTTGCACACATTTAAATCTTGAAGACACGATCTGTAAGCTGAAGAGTTAAGGAATTGACATTTTAATAATATGTAAAGAAATAATTAGTTTATGTATAATGTAATAGTAGGAAGCTGAAGAATTTGTTTGGTTGAAGTCACTAACCTCGGAAACTATTTTGTCGGTTTGCTTTTTATATAAGTTTTTTCATATTTATATATAAAATATATTACATAATAGTAAAATAATAAAACTTACTGTCTATACATGTGTAATCGAAGCAGCATCCGCCGCAGCACTGTTCATGAGCTACACACTGAAAATGTAAATCGTAAATATTTTAGATCATGATAACTGTATCTTATGAAGTGTCAATGATGAATCTCTGTACACTTACAATAAACACTAATTATATACTATAAAACATTACAAACATTAATCCTCATTAATTAATCATCTGACGGATTGTATCCAAATTAAGGTAAAACAAAGCTCGGAGTTGAGATCCACATATAGTTTCAAAACAAGCGAATAGAGAAGACAGTACTGCCGTGACACTAGATCAACTCTTTACGCCTAACTACTCGACATAAAGTTTATAATAAAATAATCAAATGACTTCCATTGTTTTTTTAATAGAATAAGCCATGAAACTTAGATTCTGAAAAGGTATATAATAACCGTTTTAGAAAACGTATACAATAAATAAATAACCTTTTTCCCACCAACTTTACAGTCTTGACAACGCACGGCCAACACAAAACACACCAATAAACTCAAGCGCATCGCTAGAGATGTTCATGTGGACTAACAATACTACACTCTACATGATAACTACACTGAGCGACTCTACTATACAATTTAGACAACCGATTGTATGAGTGATTGTGCAGACTGGAGACAAAATTATCGTAAATTTTAATTGTATTTGTATTCCGTGTATACTGTAAAGCTAGTAGAAGAACATTATATACGAATATATTAAATATGAACTAAAAAATGGCTAAAAACCCCGTAGCTTAAAGCAATTTTAGAAGAATCCAAGTACAAGTACTATACACTCTGCTCTCCCACTTATGTAATTTTAAACATAACTCCATATCTTGTTTCTGTGACTTATTTCCCGTAGTCAAATAACAAAAAATAAGAGTTATGTGAAGCAGTTAATTCGGTGGGAAAGTAATATTTAATTTCAGGTATACAGCGACGTGACCTCGATCAAATGACCGACTTAGTTCAGAAGCATTGCGCTTATTCACTAGCTGACCGCTCCTGATTTTGCATACATAATTTTGACTTGAATTTAAGTAGATATTAAAATCTCTCTATCTTTTGTCTCTTATGAAATTTAAAGGTGAAATTCTTAGTTTATTATAAAATACAGATCTAAATATCTCATAAATTAGATTTAAATAACATAAATTACATTATATCTGGTGTAGTAAAATATTTTCAGCATGCTGACTTTAGTTGTATGAAGCAGACATCTAATGCTAAATACTTAACTAATTGTGAAAGTGATCTCGTCTCAACGTACAACAATAGCTGACATATTATGGGATCTTTATATTAATTGCTATGTAAATCTATTTTTTTATTTTATCTCGTCATGAAAACATATGTAGTGTAAGAACATGTTAACGTTTATTTATCTATTTTTTGCCAGATTTTGAAATATTGCAGGCGGAGAAGTGGAATTTATCGCTGCATTCCTTATCTCAAAAAAATACTACAGTAACATTACTCATCTGAGCCTTAGCCTAATTGGATTCCGTTATATGAAAATTTATTTCACTATGTATAAATTTGTAGAACTCAAGTATGTTAAGTTATAACGTTTTAAGTCCAAGTAATTTTTTGACGTGACAACGTCTTAAATTAGGTTGCGGCTCGGAGTCACATATGAAAAAGGTAACATAACGATGTGTCAACTGTCACCGAACTATGATCGGTCCGCCGCGCGTATCACTTGACACATGTACAATGTTTTAGTAAACAAAATATATTTTCTATAGTTAAAATTTGTGCAATTTATATTATAATTATTAATCATATCAATAAATATTCTACCGAGAAAAAGACGTTGTCACGTAAAATTTTCGCCCGTAAAACCCACTTTACAGCAACCATTTTTTTTAATCACTTTTTGTTCTTATTTTGTTTATTTATTATTTTTCTCTTTATTGGACATAAGTTATTTTTTTAAATATGGTTAAATTTTATGTACATTCTACAACTGTAACGAAGTGGCAATCGGGAAATAAAAGGAAGCTTCATTCAACCACAGAATTTTTTATTAGTTTGGTTTTGGAATAATTACAAAAATATTATTATGTATTAGTAGTACTGTATCACTTCGCTTGCTAGTATACCATACTAAATACTTACGCTGACAGCTTCCTCCTAACGCACCTATGTTCCCTACAAACAATTTAATAGTACAAAGGATGTACTATGAAGCAATTTATTATGAACCCAATCAAAACGCAAATCGGTTATAAATTTATGCTATTGTATTATATCTATAGTGTTGAACCACTGAAGCATGATTTGATGGCTTAAAAGGATATAAAAAGCAGTTACAGTCTAGACTGATTAATGGTGCTAGAGAAATATTAGATGACAGTTCAGAGGACGGGAAATACTAATAAATAGAAAAAAAAATGTAATTGGCTCTTTATTATTTATTTATCTGTTATTCGTAAATAATATATTTTATATATTTAAAGTTATCTGCTGTCGACTTAATAACAGAGTTTGGTTCTTCATAAATCGCACCTGCCTTTATTAGGGCATTGCGTATTAAATGGCGAAACTCAACGACACGCCTGCCAGTGAGCTACTTTTACTTGGTAATTCTACGGTTTAAATGAAACTTTTCTTATGTCTGATAAATTATTTTATAATAAGATAAGAGTGGTAAGAGAAGCAGTAATTGGAACCTCCAAGATTTAAGACCACAGTTTTGAAAAGATAGAGGAGCTTGCGTAAATATATGAGGAGCCCCCTCCGAAAGAGATGATAAGAAGAGAACAGTGGACTAGGCGAAAGAGATAGGTGTAGGGACCGTAGTTTGGCGTTAAATATTTTCATGTTTCATTCTTATAAAAATTATAATCTTAACAATTCATTTATGTAATTTAAATGATCTTTTTATATGTTACAAATATTCATTACTGGCGGCGAAAGATCATTATATCACCACCAATTCAAAAATTAGTGAAAGAACACGATAATAATGGCCGACACTCATAACAACGAATAGAAAAGGCAAAAATTGATTTACCAGCTACAGTACGGGTTTAATTGGACAAAATAAAAGATATATGGAGCTGGGGAAAGTAGAACAATCGCACACTTACTTGGTTAAAGGTTTTCCTTGTTTTTCTTGGATCCTTTCGTCGTGGTTTTTTTTTTTTTTTTTTTTTATATAATATAGGTGGCAAACGAGCTGACAGATCACCTGATGGTAAGTGAATACTGCCGCCCATGGACATTTGCAACACCAGAGGAGCTACAAAATGCGTTGCCGGCCTTTTAAATGGGAATACGCTCTTTTTTGAAGGTCTGCAGGTCGTATCTGTCCGGAAATACCGCATGCGGCAACTCATTCCACAATTTTGTGGTGCGGGGCAGAAAATTTCTGCTAAATCGTACAGTTGTACTCTGCCAACTGTCAAGGTGGTGGGGGTGGTGGAGTTGTCGCATAGATCGATAACGGAAAGAGGCGGCAGGGATCAGTCCGAACAGTTCTTCAGAGCACTCCCCATGATATATGCGGTAGAGAATGCATAGCGAGGCTACATCTCTACGCAGTGCCAAGGAGTCGAGCCGATCAGAAATCTTTTCGCAATCGACAATTCGAGTCGCTCTCCTTTGAATGCGGTCTAGAGGGAGAAGCTGGTACTGGGGAGCCCCTGCCCAAAGATATGAACAGTATTCCATGTGAGGCCGAACCTGAGCCTTGTAAAGTTGCAGGCGGTGAGCCGGCGTGAAATACTGTTTCGATCTATTGAGCACCCCGAGCTTCTTCGAGGCTAATTTAGCCTTACCCTCCAGATGATCACAAAACTGGACTTCGCTCGATATGTCGACGCCAAGAATTCCGATATTGGCTGAGGCAGTTAGAGGAGTGCTTTCGAAACGGAGCGATACGACAAATGGCAGCTTTTTAGCGGTGAACGCGCAATCTTGTGTCTTCTTGGGGTTAAATTGGATCAGGTTTAGTTTACCCCAGTCTGATATTTCCTGAAGCGAAGTTTCAATTACAGACACAAGTTTGGTTCGGCTTTCAATGACGTTTTCCCGAGAAATGTTGGCGCGGCCGGTGTATAAAGCATCACCTGTGCGGTCATCCGCATAACAATGAATACCACTCATTTGCAGCATATCATTAATGTGCAAGAGGAACAGCGTGGGTGATAGCACACAGCCTTGCGGTACACCAGCATTAACGGACATGAGATCGGAGCATTCGCCGTCGACTACGACCTTTATGCTTCTGTCAGTTAGGAAACTGGTGACCCATTCACATAATTTCTCAGGAAGCCCATAGGAAGGTAGCTTTGAAAGTAGTGCTTTATGCCAAACCCGATCGAAGGCCTTCGCTATATCCAGACTAAAAGCCACAGCCTCGCCCTTACTCTCGATGGCTTGTGCCCAACGATGTGTCAGGTATACTAGGAGATCACCAGCCGAGCGACCCTGACGGAAGCCGTACTGATGGTCGCTAAGCAGCTGGTGATCCTCAAGGTACCGTAGGAGCTGGTTGTTAATAATGGATTCCATTATTTTCGAGAGCAATGAGGTTATGGCTATTGGCCTGTAATTGGTCGGATCTGAGCGGTCACCTTTTTTAGGGATCGGATGCACTAAAGCTGTCTTCCATGAAGACGGGACTACGCCAGAGGAATAGGAAAGCCGAAAAAGTCGCGTTATTGCCGGTACCAACTCCGGAGCACACGTCTTTAGAACAATGGGAGAGATTCCATCGGGCCCGCTCGATTTGTGGACATCCAGGGATAGCATTGCTGACCGCACTGCTTTTTGGTGGAATCGGATGTCCGGCATAACAAAGTTGCACCGTGGTATTATCGGCGGGTCTTGGCCCTTGTCATCCAGCAATGAGTTGGACGCAAAGAATTTGCCCAGGAGGTTGGCTTTCTCCTTTGCGTCGTGGACCAATGAATCATCTCCCTTGAGCAAAGGTGGTAGAGATGGCGTACAGAAATTTCCCTGGACGGCTTTAGCGAGGGACCAAAATGCACGAGTTCCAGACGGAAGACGCTCTAGTCGCTCGCCAATCCTGGAGGTGTACAAGAACTTCGCCCTAGCAATGTCTCTTTGAAGGATCGGGTGGAGTGGTTAAACTTCTTTTTTAAGTCACTGGTATTCACATCCTTCGTCGTTGCAGCAGCCGCCCAGGCCTGGTAAGCCTCCCACTTATTGCGAGATGCAATTTTGCAGGATCGGCTAAACCAAGGTTGGCGTTTGGCACCAATAGGGACCACAGAGTTTGGAATGAAAAGTTCCATACCCTGTAGCACCACATCAGCAATAGCATCAGCAACGGCATTGGGGTCAACCAGTGCAAAGCAAACCTGACTCCATGGGAAGGACGCAAAGAAGGATCGTAACCCATCCCAGTCTGCTGACTTGTAGTGCCACACTCGACGTCTTCGTGGACAGCGTGGTTGCGCTAAGGGTGAGAGTGGCACCACACTCCGTATAAGGCAATGGTCAGAGGAGCCTAGAGGAGCACCGACAGACACGGTGTAGTCTTCGGGGTGGGAAGTCAGCAGAAGATCCAACAGTGAAGGTTCCTGGTTTTCCACATCTGGGATTCGCGTGGGCGTTGTAACCAGCTGCGTAAAACCATAGGCCAGGGCGAAGTCATGAACAGATCTTCCAGCGTGATCGGTCTTGCGTGAACTAAGCCATTCGGCGTGGTGGGCGTTAAAATCGCCGAGTATCACGATCTCTGCGGAAGGGGTCTGCTGTTGCACTAAATCTGTAGCCATTTGGACGTGCTCAAGGAGTCGTTCGGTTTCGGCATCACCGCTATGGGACCTGTAGAGGCAAGCGTAGATGCGGGGGTGGTCGTCGCTATCAACACGTAGCCACAAGATGGAGAGGTCCCTACCTTCAAGATTCCTGAGGCGGCGTGAGCTAACATCGTCTCTAACGTACACGCACACACCTGCTTTTGGTACGAAGGAATGTTCCAAACTGTACCCAGGGTAATGCAAGTAAGAAGTGTCCGCCGGAGACGATATTTGCGTCTCAGTCAAAAAGAGCAGAGCCGGCTTTACTGTCTCGAGGTGGTAGTGGACAGCATTGATGTTAGAATGTAAGCCCCTGATGTTGCAAAACTCCACAACTAGTGTGGCAGGGGACGCCGTGTAAAGTCCGCTCTTGCCCCGGGAATTATTTAGCGCGGTTTTGCTCCCCCCCAGAATTCGTGGGGCGGCCTGGACACCCACGCTCGGCTGAGTTGAGTCCTGAGCCTGGATGTCCAGAGAGGGATTCTCCAACGCTAGCGCAGTTGGTACCCTCCTGGGGTAGATGATTTTTAAACTGCGCCATCATAAGGGAGGGGGGCTGGGGGGAATTGGGCCTCCGGTACCCTCACTCACGCGACGAAACACGAGGCAAGCGTCATTTTACGCCGGTTTTCTGTGAGGCCGTGGTATCACTCCGGTCGAGCCGGCCCATTCGTGCAAATGCAAGGCTCTCCCACGGTACAAACGGTGGTTGCACGTGGGGAGCCCAGCCGCGGCTGGTTATTTCCAATCTTCACCTAGCTAGGCCTTGTTTATCGTTATCTTTATGTTACATACACAGAACTGCTGTATTTTAATAACACTGATGCGAATATTGAAAAATATACTAATATTTTTGAATTTTAAAGGCGCACACGTTGTCTATAGCAGCGGGAACATAATCGTAAGTCGTAAGAAAAAAAAAACGCGCTCTTGCGTGTCGTCCGAGTGAATGAAGTGCGACAAGGATCGCAATATGTATAGTGTGCGTGTTAGAAAGGGATGGATATAGAAGTTATTGCGAGTGGTGGTTTTTTTAATATAATATTTTTAGTCAAAATAAATCCCTTTTAATTTAATACTAAACAATTACTACTCGAATAGTAACTACTAAAATATGAGACTAAGTGAAATGTTGATATTAATATATATGTAAATATTTAACACATTTTTAATTAGCACGATAAGATAAACGAAAAAATATTTATTTATTTATATCTATATTTATTTATTTATTTATAATTTTTCCACTTAGAATCAATAAGATGATCACATGTGTACGTCAGATACAGCGAACGGAGGAGTATCAGAGGAATCCAATTCAAAAATAAATATCGAATTGAACCCCTGTGAACCTACCCACTCCACGACTTACCCTAAACCCTATCCCCTAAACCTATTGTGATCACTTCACAAACGTCATTCTAACTTATTCTCTATTCGTGAATTCCATGCCATTTTATCATCAATACAATGATTTACACTATAATAGGATTTACTAATGAATTGCCGTTTTATAAAAATTTTAAATTTATTTAACGAGAGATCAAATACTTCTTTCGGCAGTTTATTGTAGAAACGGACAGAATTACACGGGAAGGAGTTATCTATTTTATGGAGCCTAGTAGTGGGCATAACAAGTTTATACTTATTTCGCGTATTAATATTGTATTTATTCTAAATTTATCAATATTTTTATGAACAAACATTAAGTTTTCGAATATATATTGACTGTGAAGGTTCATAATTTTAATATCTTTAAATTTATCCCTCAGAGAATCTCTGGGTATAGATTGAAATTTAATTGCAGAACTTAACGCCGCACTACGTCTATGTAATATTTTCTCATCAAGTGTATGTCTATAAGATAGCAATGTATGTAAATCTAATTTGAAACTCAAATTTAATCAAATCGTATGGAAGTAAAGAGTTTTTTCCCATTGAAGAAAATCGTAACTTTTCAAATAATAATATTATTTGAATAGACCCAGTTAAAGTTTATATCACAAGTTTTTCAAAAGTTCCTTACAAAACAGTAATATTAGGTAACAGATTGTTCAATCAAGTATTGTTATTTATTGGAATTATTATAAAAGCTTTGTTCTGTTTCGTTCTGTTGTTATATATTTTTATGATTTTTAAAGTGTTAATCTACAATAAGGATAGAAACATAATCTAAGAAAACATAGATAAATTTTATAAAGCGTATAAAAATTTTAATGCATCGTAGTGCAGAACGCATGGCTTAGAGGTCAGAATTCTTGTACAGTTCGCAAGAGGCGCGGGTTCAAATCCACGATAATAAATGCTATTGGTAGGATTAGAGAATATTAGTAATACTCGCAACTAACTATCTACGAAATCAACACTTGATTTATTGTACATGCCAGCTAATTCCTATTCCAAATACGTTAGTGTGGACGTAATGACCTATCTAGATACTCGATTGTCAGTTACAAAGTCTTTTAAATAAAATAATTCTATAATATTCTAAATACATCAAAACGTCAATAACAAGGTTATATGATGCTGAACAACTAACTTTCGTTAAAGAAATTTTCCTTATGTCGTATAGCTTTACTGGACATTATATTTCATCTTGAGGGGTATCGGATACTGCTTTGTTCCTGCATCAGGTGTGCCAGTACGCGAAATAAATTATGTATGTCAATCCTGCCCAGACCGAAGATATGCGAGTATAAGCAGATGAGCAGAAACACACATTAAAAAAATCATAGATTTATATTTTATTAGTTTTAGTTTAAATAATTATGATGTACAAATAATATGGGCATAAGCCTGTACATTGAATATTTCTACGAAATAATTATTTCTATAAAATAATTACTGGAATTTTTCTACCATTTGATTTCAACACAGAATGAAGCTAACAAGTTAATTTAAATATTGAGTTAATTAGCACTTGTAGATGTTATGCAATAAATATAACGTTAGCTTGACTACACAGAGCGTGTGCGTGTGGGTGACGTTAAGCACATTATAGAGTTCGAGGCTCATTCAGCGAAATTAAATGCTTCTACTTTATAGGTAGGTAGGCAACAAGAAAAGAGGAGTCTAATCTTAAGTCACCATTTAATTGATACAATTTGGGACAGTGCATTTTCATGTAACGTGACGTCACTTTTTGTATTACAACTGCGCTATGATGAACAATGACCATCCAAAACTTATTCCGTATAAGATCCTAGGGTGCATCATAGTGAAATATACTATATTTTTAAGGGGCCTCTATGTGTTGGACCTATGTTCCTTGATGCGACACTACCAAAGGACCGAGTGTGTTTAAATTTTAATAAAAAGCTACAAGGAGAATGAAAATGTCTGTAGTGATTAATCGTTTGTATCGAATGTTTATTCCTGTACAAGTTGAGGCTCAAACACTCTTGTAATTAGTTGGTGTGTTCAGTATAAACATTGTAAGGGCCTCGTGTGTTTGTCACTTTATTGTCACTTTAAACTTTTGGCATATATATATATATATATATATATATATATATATATATATATATATATATATATATATATATATAATATATATATATATATATATATATATATATATATATATATATATATATATATATATATATATATATATATATATATATATATATATATATATATATATATATATATATATATATATATATATATATATATATATATATATATATATATATATATATATATATATATATATATATAAAACTATCCTCCCAATTATACAATAAAATAAATAAAATACTTAATATTTATCCTTTAAAAAATAACGAATGTAAAAAATGTATTACCTACTGGATTATAAACTTTAGTTATGAAGAGACGGAGGCTCTAATATTTAATAGTTAGTCTCTGTGATAACAATTAAATGATAATTAAAACGACATACATATCTATAAATATGTATGTATATTCTTTCCGCTAATAATTTTTATGCACACACACACACACACACGCACGCACGCACACACACACACACACACACACACACACACACACACATACACACACTCACACACACACACACACGCACACACACACACACTCACACACTAACAGTTTAGTTTTATACTTTTATATTGTATTACATCTCATAATGCTTCTTTTTGTCAGTATTTTATTTTTGTAATGTTTACTTCTATTTCTTGTAAAAAAATGTATTAGTTATGGAAGAGCGAGGCCTCCTGACACAGGTTTTCTATAACTTACTAGGAGGTTCTCAACCTTGTGCAGTAGCTTATAAGAAAGAAACGAATAAACATTATTATTATTATTATTATATATATATATATATAAATATATATATATATATATATATATATATATATATATATATATATATATATATATATATATATATATATATATATATATATATATATATATATATATATATATATATATATATATATATATATATATATATATATATATATATATATATATATATATATATATATATATATATATATATATATATATATATATATATATATATATATATATATATATATATATATATATATATATATATAATATATATATATATATATATATATATATATATATATATATATATATATATATATATATATATATATATATATATATATATATATATATATATATATATATATATATATATATATATATATATATATAATAGATAGGTAATTCCATTAATAAAGACTACTAATATGTATTGTATCTAGACAAATATCTATTTTTCAAGGGAATATTTACTATTTAACTTATGACAATAATTTTTAAACAGTTACAACTTTATCTATTACTAATTAGATGTCCTTGTACAATATTAAAATGTGGTAAAGCTGCATTTTGGACGAGCCAAGTATAATTAGCTGAACAGGTCTGTTGGGAAATTTATTTACGTTTTGCATTATACAGTTAGTCTGTATACATGTACATCGAGTATATACCAATATATCGAGTGAGCAGCGAACCCACTTCTATCGTTTTACTTTCAGACACTGCCACAATGACACTAGGGTACACAATACAGCATATCGTTTAAAGAAAACCTAAACATAATGGTAATATTTTTCTATAGGACGTGCTTTTGCTTAACTTTCAGAAGACTTTTTGTAAAGTACTAATAATTTTTTTTTCTTTCCCTAATAAAGTAGTAAAAGCTATTTTAAATCTTTGCCATATACATATTAATATATAGTTCGTTTCAAATAAGCAAAATCTTATAAAATGTGAACATTATTTAATTTAAATAACGCTACGGTAAAATTGCGACAGTGGAAGTTATTAGTTTGTTGATAGCATCATACGAAATTAGTTTAGATTGTGTGCAAATTTATCGCGGATAGTGAATATTTGCATTTGTATGTAATTGTATAATTAGTTTTACTGATTTAGTTTAATTATTGTTATAATTTCATTACTAATATTTGCTTCACCTGGTATTCTAAGTGAATACAGTGTTACAACAGTATATTCCCAGCTTTCTGCCCAGCCGTCGATACATGGCGTGAAGAGTGATGCCGCGCTTGGCCTTTTTATTTGAGCAATTTTGTCGACTTGACAGGTTGATACTATATTGACGTGCCGCGAAATACGGTGTAAGAAATTAAAACTAAAACAATCATCATCATTTTAAACGTTCTATTGAAGAAGAAGTGGCGAAAAGACGCAGCGATCCGATTGTAAACGTGATGGTTTCTATATTCTGCGCTCAGATTTTATATATTTCCTAATATGTATTCGCATTTTATATACTTATAATAAAAGCTGACATCTAAGCCGTTGTCTCGTAGCTCTAAAGCTCTATTATCATGAGTTTAAAGTAGCTTAATTAGGAACGACCAAACTGAAATTAATTCATATATACGAAACATTCAGGAAGTCTTCGTAATATGTTTATTGCCCGCGGGTGTGCTTTTACCGTTATCGAGCTATAATGAATGTTTCTTTACGATTGTTTGGGGTACTTTTCAAGCAACAACTTTACAATGAAGAAGTTAATTTAAAAAACTTTTCTTTTCGTCAGTTCTACGTGCACATATATGAACATATATGAAAACGTATTTATAAAATAGATGTACCAATAATTATATATTGCATATAAATACATTGTAATTTTGTTCATGAAACACAATAGCTCTGAGATAGGAGTCTACTTTGGATCTAGCTCAGTGGAGGTGAGCGTTAAGCCCATTTCAACGGGTATCTTTTATATCTGCATTGTGTCGCGTTCCAGGCACTTCTTTGAAAATAAACCTTATAGAAAATGTACAAAAGCTAAATTTTATTAAAGAAAACCTATAGGAACTTGAACACAGTGGAATTGGAACCTGCACCCACGGCGAGAAAAATAAACCATGCGTAAAGGTGATATGTTCATATAGCTGATATCTCCTAGCTGAAATTGTATTGTGTAGAAATAATACGTAGTTGAGCAGTTAGTACTTATTTGTTCTGTGACTAGTTAAGGCCCAGTAAAATTTAACCTGTGCTCTATGAACGCCGCTCATTGGTCAAAGTGGTCAGAGTTAACCTTTGACCCGCATACTGACACGCTTACTAGTGCTTTTTTTGGTTCCGCCATTAACTGTGAAAACCTCAGCCGAGTTACGTGCTTTTGAGAAGACGCTGCCGATTTATTTGCAACTACCGTTATCCCCGCTGCAACGAACATTAACATAGTTCGTTTTGTAATCCTGAAACATTCCGGTGCAGTGCTGTACGGCGAAGAATCAGACCAGCAGAGTTTGAGACCGCGGAAACCGTTATGCAGGTTAATGGATTTTGCTTGGCTATTTGATTTTTCACCGAACAAATAAGTTGACGGCGCTGCCCATAACGCATTCTCCGATTTACGGAACCCGCTCTGGTGGAGGCTATTTACACGCCACACACCAATACGCTTGTAACAATTTATTACATTGTTAAACATTTAAAATAATGTTCAAAGAATGTTTTTTTGTAATATCACATCCCTCAAGCGAAGGTTTCACGGTAGGTAGCACCTAGTGTGAAAATAGTCTATTCTCGCTTCCAGTAATAACATACAGTTTGACACTTTGTAATCACTAAATGATTTCATGATTGAGACCGTGGGTCAGTTAAGAACTGTTAATATGTAGTTGAGTTGAAAGCGAGTTCAATTTAATAAATTTCACAAAAAATCGAGTATGTTCAATGATAAAAGTGTATTCCATCGTTAATATAACTGGATCTGGTGATGTAAAATTGTAGAAAACTTTCATTTGATTATTCCTATTTTATAGTTTGTTATTTATATGAGAAGTTGTGCTTTAAAAAAATGCATGGATTTTTTTATATTGTTACTTGTTTTAAGAGTATTATTTAGACACACACTTTTAAAAGTGGACTTGAACATATCTTAATAAAACTCTCTATATGTGATTGGGGTCCGACAAACCTAATGACATAGATATTAAGTAAATAAAGAATATGAACGTGTTATATTTAAACTTAAAATTATGTAAAATAATAAAGCAAGCAAGAGTTAGCTTTGAGTAATTTGCAATATTTTAATTCCCTATGTTTGTTCATATATGGCAACCCCGACTCTTGTGCGAACACCCCGCGCGAGCGGTTAGTAGTAGTTGTCGAGAAGTAGAAAAAGGGGCACGTGAGACGGCCGACGCGAGCGCACGTCCTTCCTGAATCTAATATTAATTAGCGGTGTGATTTTCCCTCAGCCTTATTTGATTTCCCTTTTGTGTATTCTCTCTTGATATTGAACCTGACAAAGACAAACCTACAAAAGATAATAGTGCAAGTAACCCTAAGTGAAGAAGACTAATGTGAAACATTCCACGGTGACGTGAACAATCAGTGTTTGTGTTGTGAATTATGAAGATAAGGTACTGTACAATTTCTATTATCCTAAGACCGACTATAAGGTAAAGAATTAATAAATAACCTCCCCCTCAGCACGCTTCCACAATTGCTGAACCAATCCTACCCACTATTCACAATATATATTTTTTGGTAGCAGAACGCAGTTCATTATATACTACTATATACATTTTCTAGTAGCAGAGCGTGGTTTCATCCCTCTGAGTCCCTAACGCATAATTACAATATAATTTACTTGATTTCCTAACCTTTTAAAACGTGTTCGCATCGAGTTATTTAAAAAATAATGTCATATGAAATTTTTATACGTATAATACTGAATATATAATTGCGTAGGGTGAATGTATAATGTGTAAAATATATAAATAAATATTGAATATAATTTTATATATTAAATATAAAATATAATAAATACACATAATATGGTTACATATATTTTATAATATTACGCCTATACGTTATTACCTATCCCGTTTTAAATTATAATTGAAGTTAGTTAAAATATTTTAATATAATTTCCTTAAAAAACTAACTTACTTTAAAATATTATCCCTACACTTTTATTGTTACCCTTTTTTTTTTTTATTTAAATGAAGCTTAAGTCTTAATTGTAGTGATATTGTATATCATATTATTTTGTTATATTGCGATATATGTAGATCGCCGACTCGACGCGTCCCTGACCTTGACCGTAACTGGTTTCTTATCTCGCCAGTTGTTGTGGATTCATTGTTTATTACGAGTTTATTATTTTTTTAATATTTTAGTTGAGTTATTTGTTTACTTGATTTCTGATCTCGCCCGTTGGTAGTGGGTTCATTGTTTATTACGCGTTTATTAATTTTTAATATTTTAGTTCAGTTATTAGTTTACTTGATAATTTAAAATGGCTACTCATGATGAAACAGTAAAATGTTCCTTATATACGGAAAGCGCAGAATATAGAAAAAATATAGGTGTGGTACGCTTTGTTTCCGATTGGATTGCCGATACCTCGGAACTTCTTGGCACTTCTGAAATACCTAGATTATTAGTTAGGTTCAAGGATTTAGATTCTCATTGTAATTTATTTGTAAACGCGTCCTCAGTGCTCCTGGGTGGGTTAGACCCGGCTATCGATTACCAAGAAATTAGTTATGTAAAAAAGAAGTGCGTTTAGTAAATAAGAAAATAGACGACCTCCGGGTGCGTCAGTTAGAGTTGTGCCCACCTGCTCCCGTAGTTGATCCTGTCATGGCCAGTACACCCGTAAGAATGAGTAGTAGAAATATTACTGAGCGAACTCCTTATAATAGATTACCTGATTTACCTATCCCTAAGTTTGATGGACGTCCTGACTCCTGGATAAGTTTTATTGATCAGTTTGCCAGTGTAGTAGATTCCCAACACCATTTAACCCCCACAATGAAATTACAGTACTTGGTTGGATCCTTAGCAGATGAACCTAAGCGGTTGTTGCTACATTTAAAAATTGAAGAAGGCAACTATGAAGTTGCTCGTGAGTTGTTGAAACAGCGGTATCACAATACACGGGTTCTTGCTGATACCTACATAACCCAGATACTTACCCTGCCGGAGATTTCGAATAAATTTACAGGTTTGCGCGCGGCCTTCTTGAACCCCTTGTTAACTGCCTATCGCTGTTTAGAGCGTTTAGAGTTACCCGTCTCCTCATGGTCTTATATGTTAGTACATATATGTTTGACTAAGCTTCCCTCTGATTTGAAATCCCGTTTTAAGCGTTGTTATGGCGGTGACGCTGATGAATTACCTACCTTTAAAAATCTTACTACTTTTTTGGAAGACGAATGTCGTCACCATGACAACGTTGGCAACACCTCCCTTGTAGATTCTAACCTGACGAAATTTAAAAGTACTGTACCTAAACATACTTACTTTGCGGCTCCTCCCTCCCCTATATTAGATAATAGACAAAAAATGTTACCTGTAATAAATAATAGTAAAAAATGTTACCTGTGTGCTTCCTCTTCCCATTACCTCCGTGAATGTCCCGAATTTAGAGCTATGAATCCTAGAGAAAGATCGGGATTTGTAAAACATTCCCGGTTATGTTATAGGTGTTTGGACAAACATTCAATTCTTATGTGCAAGCGGGACTACAAATGTTCAACCTGCGGTCGCTCATCCCATCACACTATGCTATGTTTTAATGATTCCCGTAACCCAATGTATCCCACCTCATCCAATCGCAATTGTAATTATAATTCCAAATTTAATAAACGCAATTATCCGCGTACCTGTCCTGCTTCTACCCGCGATCCCCATATGGGCGGGGGCCAGCATAAGAAATATTCCCCTTCGCAACTCCAGCGCTCCCCCCAACGACATTCCCAGACAGCTTCTCCCCCCAGAGAAAATGCTCCGCCCCAACCTAGACAGGTTGAAAATAAAATAAGATATCGTGATAATTCCTATAATAGAGAAGATAAACCCACATAGCTAGATACTTGTATTACTCCCCCTTCCCCTTGCCTGAATATCTCACCCAATTCCTTTATATTATTGCCTACTGTTAAATTACACGTTAAAACTGCTAGTGGTTATTATATTGAAGCGCGTGCCTTATGTGATACCGGTGCCCAGGGTTGCCTCATTACAACCGATCTTGTTGTTAATTACCTTAATTTGACCATCTCCCCCTCCTGTGCCCTTGTACGTGGCATAGGTAATATTTCTTTAGTGGTTTCCCGTGGTTCTATTTCCCTGTGTTTTAAACCTTTGTATAATTCCTTCCCTGAGGTGTCAACCTCTGCTATAGTTATAGATGTGATTGCCGGTACGCATCCTGAGTTTGAGTTCCCTGAGTCTGTGTTTTTTCCTAATAGTGATTTTTCCCTTGCTGACCCTACCTATAATAAGCCTGGCCCGATAGATATACTATTGGGTGCTGACGTGTTCGGCGCGCTTTTATTACAAGATAAAATATTTAACTTTAACGGCCTTACTGCTTTATCTACAATTTTTGGTTATATTGTTTGCGGTCCAGTCGCTGCCGATTATGGTGAATTAAAGCCCCCTATGACTGGAATATCCTTATCCCGTCTCATCGAGAGATTCTGGAAGGTCGAAGAGACCCCTCAACCTATGATTGCTAACCCCTTAGATAACGTGTGTGAGATATTTTTTAAAAGTACAACCTCCCGTCACACTGAGGGTCGGTTCATTGTGAGGCTCCCCTTCCTGAACGATCGACCTACTCTTGGAGAATCTAAACCTACAGCTATCCGTCGTTTCCTTGGCCTCGAGAAGCGTTTAAACGCGGACCCTAAATTGCGTGATAAATATATTTCTTTTATGCGTGAGTATATTGAGTTAAATCAAAGCGATGTTTATGATTTTTTAGTTAAAAATAAACTTGATATTAGTGATGACCTCGCTAAAAAGGGTATAAATTGGTTATTTGACCCACCTGCCTGCCCTCATTGGGGAGGATTGTTCGAAGCAGCCACCCAAAACCCACCTTAAAAGAGTGATTGGCGAAACTCCTTTAACGTTCGAGGAATTAACTACAATTTTTGCTAAAATTGAAGCGGTATTAAATTCCCGGCCGTTATGTCCCTTATCTAATGACCAAACGATCTAGAAGTTTTGACGCCTGGTCATTTTTTGATTGGCCAACCTCTTAGTGCTTTGCCGGAGTATCCCTATAACAATGTAAAAATTAATCATTTAACCCGTTTTCAAGTAGTGCAACAGATAACTCAACATTTTTGGTCGCGGTGGCAGTTAGAGTACCTATACACTCTGCAGACTAGGCAGAAGTGGACTGATCCAGTGAATCCTCCAACAGTAGGCGAGCTAGTCCTCATAAAAGATGATAATTTACCCCCTTTACAGTGGCGACGTGGTCGCATTTCCCAAATTTATCCTGGTAAAGATAGCGTTGTGCGTGTGGTCGATGTTAAGACCTCGACAGGTATCCTAAAGAGAGCCTTAACCAAATTAGTTCGTCTACCTATTAGTTAGCTACTCCCATTTTCTCGTAAACATTAGATGTTTAGGGCGGGGGCTATGTTTGTTCATATATGGCAACCCCGACTAGTTTGGAGTCTTGTGCGAACACCCCGCGCGAGCGGTCAGTAGTAGTTGTCGAGAAGTAAAAAAAGGGGCACGTGAGACGGCCGACGCGAGCGCACGTCCTTCCTGAATCTAATATTAATTAGCGGTGTGATTTTCCCTCAGCCTTATTTGATTTCCCTTTTGTGTATTCCCTCTTGATATTGAACCTGACAAAGACAAACCTACAAAAGATAATAGTGCAAGTAACCCTAAGTGAAGAAGACGAATGTGAAACATTCCACGGTGACGTGAACAATCAGTGTTTGTGTTGTGAATTATGAAGATAAGGTACTGTACAATTTCTATTATCCTAAGACCGACTATAAGGTAAATAATTAATAAATAACCTCCCCCTCAGCACGCTTCCACAATTGCTGAACCAATCCTACCCACTATTCACAATATATATTTTTTGGTAGCAGAACGCAGTTCATTATATACTACTATATACACCCTATGTTATGTTATATACGTTGTTATTAAATCGAAATTAAATTTTGTGGACAAAAGATTTATAAGTATAATGTAGACAAAAACCATTTCGGGAAACAATTTTGTGCGCAAAAATCGCGAAAGTTTTGTAAAAATTTTTACACGAAATTTGTGTCTCTGTTGTATTTTTCAAGATTTATTAAATATATTTGTGGTGCAAACTGATATTTGCTTTAGAGTTTTTAATTTTGCTATTTAATTTAAATTTTTCCTTTTAAAAAAAGGTAATTTTAAAGTTTGCACAGATATTTGATAAATAATAAGCCTATATATACTTTACTTGGAACCAGAGATACAAGCCGCGTGTTTAGCAACGCATTAAGAAACACTTTAATAAAGGTTACTTTATAACAATGTTTAATTCTATTGCCGATTGTTCATACATTTACATTATATATAAACAAAGAAAAAATGATTTTGTACCATCATCTTATCGCATCTGTCAAAAGTCGTAACTGAGCTTGACTTTAATTAGGCAATGACAGTAAGGATATTTTATTCTTTTATCAAGTTAGTTTCTTCTGCGTATGCGAATTATCTCGTATGGCCCTTATTAATGATCCCTTCCTTTTATAATAGGACGTGTAATGGCATCGTGCTACATTAGGTAATGAGAGATACGAGAAATAAAATAGCGAATGAAAGTATAGAAATTTATTTTTAATTTGATATTTGTTTTTATATGGTGATCGCTGTAATACATACAATGAAAGTGAATTACGTAAATTAAAAATGGAATATTACATAATGTAATTATACATTATGTAATATTCCATTATTAGTGTACATATTGTGCATGCACGTTCTGAAAATATATAAACACGCATTTAAGAGATTTAGTACAATTCATTACTATTGAGGCTACTTCATATAAATTATAGTTTTATTTGTAGTTTTTTCTTACATAGAGAAAACAGACAACCTAGTGTTACGACACTCCATTTCTCACTTTTCTTTTTTTTGGTAAATTAAATTCACGTAAAATGTAAACTTATTACAAATAACCTACTACTTAAATGTTACTGGTACTTAAATGTCGACGCACATGTAAACCGGCAATGTTTTGCTTATATAGACATATAGACTCACGCCTAACTTTTGTACCGCTCTCTCATTCACGACTCACCAGCGAACTTATAGCAATTTCATTATTTCTAACTAAATGCAATTGTACGTTAGTTTAGTATCAATTGTATGGAGAAACTTAGTAGTAACTTGACTCGAGTTGTTCATTTAAACTGTTTTAAACATTATGTGAGATTGAATGCATCCTCCCTCCTCCTTTTATGAAGAATATGTTCCATAACCTTGTACGTGTATTGTAACTTTTCATAATGAATCTGATCAAGTGTATTAAGGCCACGTGAGGAATGAAGTGATTTAGTACTAAGTTGACTATTTACTCCGGAATATAAAGTTAATATAAGATACGACCAAGTACAAGTACAAGTCCAGGAAGTGATTCATACCATTAACTAACCTCATGTCTGGTATATAAGACGGGCTCCTCTCTCTTCTTAAATATTTATGTTATTCAAATTTATGCTTAGACAATCAACTGTCCATGTAAGTCATGTAAGTTATGTAACTAGCAAGTGAAAATAGAAAACAATTGTTGCTAAATATTTTGTGATAGTTCTAGACAGGCCGAGATCTTTTAGTAAACTATAGAGAGATTTCGCTGTTATACCTCTTTCCTACTTCAACCGCATATAAGCTAGCTCTGAACCTATTTCTGTTTCTGTTCCTCATTTGTAAGATCGAAATAGATACTTATTGATTAATTGGTGGTGACTTTTCGGGATATTTATTTCCCATGGAACTGTAAGTTCTACCAGTACTACGCGTTTTACGCTGCGAGAATATAGAAAAATATCCGACGTGGATGACGAAACACAAATATCCTCAGGAATTCTATACTGTTTCTCATACGTGTCCATCACAAGTGTCAAATCAGGAGCTGGATCTTTATTTTTTTAGCTTCACGCTTTATCCCGCATATTGCAGGGTAGACAGATTGAACTGCAGGAACTATATGAACCTAGTGTTAAGAACCTAGTGTATAAGATCCTAGGGTGCATCATAGTGAAATATACTATATTTCTTAAGGGGCCTCTATGTGTTGGACCTATGTTCCCTGATGCGACACCACCAAAGGACCGAGTGTGTTTCAATTCGAGAGCTACAAGGAGAATGAAAATGTTTGTAGTAATTAATCGTTTGTATCGATTCGCTTGTAAAGTGTTCAGTGTAAAGAACATTGTAAAGGCCTCGTGTGTTTGTGACTTTAAATTTTTAGCATATAATAATACTTTTAGCATATATAATATAAAGATATTTCCATTAATAAAGACTACTAATATGTAATGTATCTACACCAATATCTATTCGTCAAGGGAATATCTACTATTTAACTTATGATAGTAATTTTTAAATTAATTAGTATTTATTTTTGTAAAGCTGCATTTTGAACGAGCCAAGTATAATTAGCCGAACAGGTCTATTGGGAAATTTATTAAAGTCTTACATTATACAGTAAGTCTGTATACATATACATCGAGTATACTCGTATATCGATATATCGAGTGAGAAGCGAACCCACTTATATCGTTTTACTCTGACACTGCTACAACGACATTATGGTACACAATACAGCATATCGTATAAAGAAAACCTAAACATAATGGTTATAATTTTCTATAGGACGTGCTTTTACTTTTAGCTTAACTCTCAGAAGACTTTTTGTAAAGTACTAATAGATATTTTTTCTTTCCCTAAAAAAGTAGTAAAAGCTATTTTAAATCTTTGCCATATACATATTAATATATAGTTCGCTTCAAATAAGCAAAATCTGATAAAATGTTAACATTATTTAATTTAAATAACGCTACGGTTTAAGTGCGACAGTGTAAGTTATTAGTTTGTTGATAGCATCATACGAAATTAGTTTAGATTGTGTGAAAATTTATCGCGGATAGTGGATATTTGCATTTGTATGTAATTGTATAATTAGTTTTACTGATTTAGTTTAATTATTGTTATAATTTCATTACTAATATTTGCTTCACCTGGCATTCTAAGTGAATACAGTGTTACAACAGTATATTCCCTGCCCAGCCGTCGATACATGGCGTGAGGAGTGATGCCGCGCTTGGCCTTTTTAATTGAGCAATTTTTTCGACTTTGATACTCTATTGACGTGTTGCGAATGAATACGGTGTAACAAATTAAAACTAAAACAATCATCATCATTTTAAACGTTCTATTGAAGAAGAAGTGGCGAAAAGACGCAGCGATCCGATTGTAAACGTGATGGTTTCTATATTCTGCGCTCAGATTTCATATTTCCTAATATGTATTCGTATTTTATATACTTATAATAAAAGCTGACATCTAAGCCGTTGTCTCGTAGCTCTAAAGCTCTATTATCATGAGTTTAAAGTAGCTTAATTAGGAACGACCAAACTGAAATTAATTCATATATACGAAACATTCAGGAAGTCTTCGTAATATGTTTGTAGGGGATTACTTCTTCCCTAACTATTTTCGAAGTTTCTTGAATATATTGAAAGACTTGTTGATGCTTCAGGTGGAATGATTTTATTTAAAAATTCACAGGTATATATACAAAAAGCCAATTATAAATAACCAATAAACAATATTTACATAAATTCGTCTCCAATGAAAAGTCTTACATTATAACCAATGAAATTGGATTATAATTTGTTAAAGTTAAAGTTATAATTTAATTATTAGTTTACCAATGAAAAGGGCTACATTAAAAATAAAAATCTTTTAGAAAATTGTTAACAAATCAAAATATTGGTTTTTCTACCAATGGCGAGTGAGTGTGCAAAACAATAACTATTTCCATGAAATTGTACAAGAGGTGAGGGGCGCACCGTCGCCGCGGGGGGTGCCATATAAATATACGCCTGTTGCGTTCATATAAAAATCGGCGTTCGTGCTTTTTCGTTTTATTCATCGCGCGCCTTCGGCTCACGACGGTCATATGCTATATTTTATGTATGGACGCTGCGTGTGGTAATGTAGGTCCCACATCACTCCCCCTCTAGAAAATCGTACGGATGGTTTGACTTTTCTTCCAGATCTCGTCGTGTAGCTCGGAGAGTTGTCCTGGCATCCGCTGCTGACCGGTGGGTCCTCGGACGATGGTGACTCGTTGTATGTATATGCTGGCTTGAGTCGGTCCAATGTGACAACTGTCGTGCGTGTTGGCAGTTGTATCTGGAAGTATTTGTCGTAACGTTTCAAAACTTCGTAAGGCCCATCGTACGGCGGGGTTAGTGGAGCTCGAACTGTATTGTTGCGCACAAATACATGCGTGCACGTCGCTAGATCTTTATATACAAATGGTTTGTTCTGCGACGTGTGCGTGCGCGGCGTCGGTTGTAGCTTGGCCATGGTCTCGGTGAGGTGGCGTACGTACTCGGGGTCATCACTCTTCGACTGTGTAGGTACGAAGAAATCCGCAGGTACGCGCAGAGTAGTACCGTAGGTCATAATTGCTGGGCTAAAGTTGCTGTTGCTGCGTAACGCTGTGCGTAAACCGAGTAGCACGGTGGGTAACTCGTTCGTCCATTGTATCGTAGCTTCGCGCGCCATTAGTGTAGCTTTCAGGGTTCGATGCCATCGCTCAATTTGACCATTTGATTGCGGGTGGTATGCAGTAGTTCGAATTCTTGTAATTCCGAATCTTTTCATAAGAGATTTGAATAGCTCGGATTCGAACTGACGCCCTTGATCCGTTGATATGCGTAGCGGGCAACCGAAACGTGTGATCCATTGTTCGTATAAGGCTTTAGCGACGTTTTCAGCTGTTATATCTTGTATTGGTACTGCTTCGGGCCACTTCGTACAGCGATCGATCATAGTCACTAGATATCGACAACCATTCGACGGTTGTAGCGGTCCGACTATGTCGATGTGTATGTGTTCGAAACGCTGTGACGGCGGGAAATGGCCTAAGGGTGTGACGACGTGTCGATGTATTTTCGCTCGTTGACAATTAATACACGCCTTTGCCCATGTACCTACATCTGTGTTCATGCTCGGCCAAAAGTATTTTGCACTTATTTGTTTTCTTGATGTCCGCACACTCGGGTGGCATAGATCGTGTTGCGCTTTGAATGCTGCGTAGCGATAAATGCTCGGTAGGTACGGTCGCGGCGTCGCGGTAGACAGCTCGCACGTGATTGGTTGCTGTATCCCGGGCATCGCGACGTCGGTGAATTTCAAGTTAGGTTGTTTTCGTAATGATTTTAATTCTTCGTCGTTATGTTGATCAATGGCTAATTGATTGAAATCGATGATGGTTGGGCATTGAATGTCTTCTATGCGTGAGAGAGCGTCGGCGACTGTGTTTTCTTCTCCTTGTATATATTTAATATTTGAACAGAATTGACTAATGAAGTGTAGTTGTCGTTCTCTTCTCGGAGTGTCGGTACTATTTGCTTGTCGATGTAATGCGTAGGCAAGCGGCTTGTGATCGGTGTACACAGTCACTTCGCATCCCTCGATGAGTCGTCGGAAGTGTTTTACAGCTGTATAGATTGCTAGTAATTCGCGATCGTATACACTGTAGCGGCGTTGTGTAGCACTCATTGCTTTTGAGAAGTATGCGAGCGGTTTCCATTCATTGTTTATTTTCTGTTGCAGTATGGCGCCGAGACTGTGATCTGAAGCGTCAGTCATGATGCTGAGTTGAGTACCAGGTAGCGGATGAGTTAAAGTTGTAGCTTTTAAAATGCTTTGACGGCAGTTTTCAAAGGCTACGTCGGCTTCCGGTGTCCAATCGATAGGTGTTTTGTCGTTTTTCTTACGATTGTGCAAATATTTGTTGAGTTCGTGTTGAAGTTCGGCTTGATGTGGTAGGCAGTCTCGATAGAAATTCAACATGCCTAGGAAGCGACGTAACTCGACGACATTTTTCGGCTTTGGATAATTTGAAATGGCTTCAATGCGGTCTTCAGTAGGTTTTATTCCGTCCGCCGAGACTTCATAACCGAGAAAATTAATTTTATTTTTTCCAAATTCGCATTTTTCGATTTTTAGTGTGACGCCAAATTTTTCTAATCGTTGTAATACTTGATGTAATAATTCAATATGTTTTTCTTCGTTTTCAGAATATAATAAAATGTCATCGACGAAACAGAAGCAGTTTTCGATGCCTCGGAGTACTTCGTGCATAAATCGTTGAAATGTTTGACTCGCGTTACGTAGTCCAAAGGTCATGCAGTTGAATTCAAACAGACCGAATGGAGTTATAATCGCGGTTTTCTGTGCGTCTTCCTCGGCGATTGGTATCCAGTAGTAAGCCATTTTTAAGTCTATCTTTGAGAATATTGTCTTGTTATGCAGTTGATATGTGAAGTCTTGTATGCGAGGTATCGGATAGCGGTCGGGTAGTGTGACCGCGTTTAAGCGTCTGTAGTCACCGCAAACTCGTAAGCCGCCATCCTTCTTCTTTACAACGTGTAGCGGGCTCGCCCAGGGGCTGTTTGACGGTTTGCAGATGCCCATTTCCAGCATATTCTCGAACTCAGTCTTTGCAGCTTTGTACTTGTCCGGTGGAAGCGGACGCGGACGGGCGTAGAGTGGCGGGCCAGTTGTCTCGATATGGTGGACGACGTTATGTTTTGAAGGTTGTTTGAGTGACATGGGTCGAAGTACACCTGGATATTGCTTTAGTACGTGGTAATAGGCTTGGTTTGTGCCGATTACGTGTACAGTTTCTGTTTCTTTTTCAGCGCCTGTAGAAATTTCAATCGCGTCGACAGCAAGTTCGGTGACTTTGTCTATTAGTTTTTTCTTATGCAAATCTACTAGTAATTTGAAATGTCGTAAAAAGTCAGCTCCCAAGATCGATGTTTTGACGTCAGCGATGATAAATGTCCATAAAAAGTTTCGCCGTAAACCAAAATCTAATCTTAACGTTTTTTCGCCATACGTTTTGATAGGTGTATTATTTGCGGCAAATAATCTGCAGGCGCTTTCGATTTTAGTATTGCTTCTATAGTTAGATGCTGATAATACGGATATATCGGCGCCGGTATCCACGAGGAAACGTTCTCGAGTGTTGCGATCGTAGATACATAGGCGGTTACTTGCAACAGGGACATCGAGATCCGCCGTGGTCGATGTCGGAGCTAGTTTAAAGGCTTGTTTCTACGGCAACACGGCGACTCGCAACGCTTCGCTTTATCGCCAAACCGGTAATGATATTTACATTCCCACGTGGCATCGCCGGGCTTCACAGATGATTTGTTTCTTGTTGAGTTTGAATTGGATCGTGGTCTTGAATGAGAGCGATAGCGACGGTATTGACGATGTGTGGCGCGGCCGCGTATTTCATTGATTTCTAGCGACAATTTTTCTAGCTGTTTCGATAATATTGCTATTTGTGTTGGTAAGGCGTCGTTCGTTGTTGTTGTTGTTGTTGTTGCGGTAGATACCTCAGCGATGGTCGCGGGTTCGGAGTATTCCGCCATCTTGTCGGCCATGGCGGCAAGTGTGTCGAGCGATGACTCGGTATTTACAGATAGAACAACGCGTATCTGAGTGGGTAAATGATTAAGCCACTCGATACGGAGTCCTTCGTTCGTAATCATACCGGCGCTTAGTTCTCGCATCTTTCGCAGCAATTGTGAGGGTTTCTGGTCTCCCAGCTGTAAACCGCTGACGAGCTTCTGGAAATTCTTAACGTCGGATTTTTCATATACGGCGAGAAGGCGGTTCTTTAATGTGATGTATTTATCAGTAGCCGGCGTGTCGTATAGGATGTCAGTGACGTGTTGCAGGTCCGTGCCTTGCAGCTGTTGCAGGACGTAACGGAACTTCTGGTCATCGGACGTCTTCAGGGGGTCGACGACAGCTTCAAATTGTATGAACCAGGCTCGTGAAAAGTCCCTCCAGAACGGCAGTATTCGTGACTGTACGGAGATAGCTGCGAGGTCTACCTCGGCCAGAGGTTTGGTGTCTTGAGCACTAGTATCTTGATCCATTTTTCTCAGCGTCGGTAGGTCACCACTGTAGGGGATTACTTCTTCCCTAACTATTTTCGAAGTTTCTTGAATATATTGAAAGACTTGTTGATGCTTCAGGTGGAATGATTTTATTTAAAAATTCACAGGTATATATACAAAAAGCCAATTATAAATAACCAATAAACAATATTTACATAAATTCGTCTCCAATGAAAAGTCTTACATTATAACCAATGAAATTGGATTATAATTTGTTAAAGTTAAAGTTATAATTTAATTATTAGTTTACCAATGAAAAGGGCTACATTAAAAATAAAAATCTTTTAGAAAATTGTTAACAAATCAAAATATTGGTTTTTCTACCAATGGCGAGTGAGTGTGCAAAACAATAACTATTCCATGAAATTGTACAAGAGGTGAGGGGCGCACCGTCGCCGCGGGGGGTGCCATATAAATATACGCCTGTTGCGTTCATATAAAAATCGGCGTTCGTGCTTTTTCGTTTTATTCATCGCGCGCCTTCGGCTCACGACGGTCATATGCTATATTTTATGTATGGACGCTGCGTGTGGTAATGTAGGTCCCACATCACTCCCCCTCAAGAAAATCGTACGGATGGTTTGACTTTTCTTCCAGATCTCGTCGTGTAGCTCGGAGAGTTGTCCTGGCATCCGCTGCTGACCGGTGGGTCCTCGGACGATGGTGACTCGTTGTATGTATATGCTGGCTTGAGTCGGTCCAATGTGACAACTGTCGTGCGTGTTGGCAGTTGTATCTGGAAGTATTTGTCGTAACGTTTCAAAACTTCGTAAGGCCCATCGTACGGCGGGGTTAGTGGAGCTCGAACTGTATTGTTGCGCACAAATACATGCGTGCACGTCGCTAGATCTTTATATACAAATGGTTTGTTCTGCGACGTGTGCGTGCGCGGCGTCGGTTGTAGCTTGGCCATGGTCTCGGTGAGGTGGCGTACGTACTCGGGGTCATCACTCTTCGACTGTGTAGGTACGAAGAAATCCGCAGGTACGCGCAGAGTAGTACCGTAGGTCATAATTGCTGGGCTAAAGTTGCTGTTGCTGCGTAACGCTGTGCGTAAACCGAGTAGCACGGTGGGTAACTCGTTCGTCCATTGTATCGTAGCTTCGCGCGCCATTAGTGCAGCTTTCAGGGTTCGATGCCATCGCTCAATTTGACCATTTGATTGCGGGTGGTATGCAGTAGTTCGAATTCTTGTAATTCCGAATCTTTTCATAAGAGATTTGAATAGCTCGGATTCGAACTGACGCCCTTGATCCGTTGATATGCGTAGCGGGCAACCGAAACGTGTGATCCATTGTTCGTATAAGGCTTTAGCGACGTTTTCAGCTGTTATATCTTGTATTGGTACTGCTTCGGGCCACTTCGTACAGCGATCGATCATAGTCACTAGATATCGACAACCATTCGACGGTTGTAGCGGTCCGACTATGTCGATGTGTATGTGTTCGAAACGCTGTGACGGCGGGAAATGGCCTAAGGGTGTGACGACGTGTCGATGTATTTTCGCTCGTTGACAATTAATACACGCCTTTGCCCATGTACCTACATCTGTGTTCATGCTCGGCCAAAAGTATTTTGCACTTATTTGTTTTCTTGATGTCCGCACACTCGGGTGGCATAGATCGTGTTGCGCTTTGAATGCTGCGTAGCGATAAATGCTCGGTAGGTACGGTCGCGGCGTCGCGGTAGACAGCTCGCACGTGATTGGTTGCTGTATCCCGGGCATCGCGACGTCGGTGAATTTCAAGTTAGGTTGTTTTCGTAATGATTTTAATTCTTCGTCGTTATGTTGATCAATGGCTAATTGATTGAAATCGATGATGGTTGGGCATTGAATGTCTTCTATGCGTGAGAGAGCGTCGGCGACTGTGTTTTCTTCTCCTTGTATATATTTAATATTTGAACAGAATTGACTAATGAAGTGTAGTTGTCGTTCTCTTCTCGGAGTGTCGGTACTATTTGCTTGTCGATGTAATGCGTAGGCAAGCGGCTTGTGATCGGTGTACACAGTCACTTCGCATCCCTCGATGAGTCGTCGGAAGTGTTTTACAGCTGTATAGATTGCTAGTAATTCGCGATCGTATACACTGTAGCGGCGTTGTGTAGCACTCATTGCTTTTGAGAAGTATGCGAGCGGTTTCCATTCATTGTTTATTTTCTGTTGCAGTATGGCGCCGAGACTGTGATCTGAAGCGTCAGTCATGATGCTGAGTTGAGTACCAGGTAGCGGATGAGTTAAAGTTGTAGCTTTTAAAATGCTTTGACGGCAGTTTTCAAAGGCTACGTCGGCTTCCGGTGTCCAATCGATAGGTGTTTTGTCGTTTTTCTTACGATTGTGCAAATATTTGTTGAGTTCGTGTTGAAGTTCGGCTTGATGTGGTAGGCAGTCTCGATAGAAATTCAACATGCCTAGGAAGCGACGTAACTCGACGACATTTTTCGGCTTTGGATAATTTGAAATGGCTTCAATGCGGTCTTCAGTAGGTTTTATTCCGTCCGCCGAGACTTCATAACCGAGAAAATTAATTTTATTTTTTCCAAATTCGCATTTTTCGATTTTTAGTGTGACGCCAAATTTTTCTAATCGTTGTAATACTTGATGTAATAATTCAATATGTTTTTCTTCGTTTTCAGAATATAATAAAATGTCATCGACGAAACAGAAGCAGTTTTCGATGCCTCGGAGTACTTCGTGCATAAATCGTTGAAATGTTTGACTCGCGTTACGTAGTCCAAAGGTCATGCAGTTGAATTCAAACAGACCGAATGGAGTTATAATCGCGGTTTTCTGTGCGTCTTCCTCGGCGATTGGTATCCAGTAGTAAGCCATTTTTAAGTCTATCTTTGAGAATATTGTCTTGTTATGCAGTTGATATGTGAAGTCTTGTATGCGAGGTATCGGATAGCGGTCGGGTAGTGTGACCGCGTTTAAGCGTCTGTAGTCACCGCAAACTCGTAAGCCGCCATCCTTCTTCTTTACAACGTGTAGCGGGCTCGCCCAGGGGCTGTTTGACGGTTTGCAGATGCCCATTTCCAGCATATTCTCGAACTCAGTCTTTGCAGCTTTGTACTTGTCCGGTGGAAGCGGACGCGGACGGGCGTAGAGTGGCGGGCCAGTTGTCTCGATATGGTGGACGACGTTATGTTTTGAAGGTTGTTTGAGTGACATGGGTCGAAGTACACCTGGATATTGCTTTAGTACGTGGTAATAGGCTTGGTTTGTGCCGATTACGTGTACAGTTTCTGTTTCTTTTTCAGCGCCTGTAGAAATTTCAATCGCGTCGACAGCAAGTTCGGTGACTTTGTCTATTAGTTTTTTCTTATGCAAATCTACTAGTAATTTGAAATGTCGTAAAAAGTCAGCTCCCAAGATCGATGTTTTGACGTCAGCGATGATAAATGTCCATAAAAGTTTCGCCGTAAACCAAAATCTAATCTTAACGTTTTTTCGCCATACGTTTTGATAGGTGTATTATTTGCGGCAAATAATCTGCAGGCGCTTTCGATTTTAGTATTGCTTTTATAATTTGATGCTGATAATACGGATATATCGGCGCCGGTATCCACGAGGAAACGTTCTCGAGTGTTGCGATCATAGATACATAGGCGGTTACTTGCAACATGGACATCGAGATCCGCCGTGGTCGATGTCGGAGCTAGTTTAAAGGCTTGTTTCTACGGCAACACGGCGACTCGCAACGCTTCGCTTTATCGCCAAACCGGTAATGATATTTACATTCCCACGTGGCATCGCCGGGCTTCACAGATGATTTGTTTCTTGTTGAGTTTGAATTGGATCGTGGTCTTGAATGAGAGCGATAGCGACGGTATTGACGATGTGTGGCGCGGCCGCGTATTTCATTGATTTCTAGCGACAATTTTTCTAGCTGTTTCGATAATATTGCTATTTGTGTTGGTAAGGCGTCGTTCGTTGTTGTTGTTGTTGTTGTTGCGGTAGATACCTCAGCGATGGTCGCGGGTTCGGAGTATTCCGCCATCTTGTCGGCCATGGCGGCAAGTGTGTCGAGCGATGACTCGGTATTTACAGATAGAACAACGCGTATCTGAGTGGGTAAATGATTAAGCCACTCGATACGGAGTCCTTCGTTCGTAATCATACCGGCGCTTAGTTCTCGCATCTTTCGCAGCAATTGTGAGGGTTTCTGGTCTCCCAGCTGTAAACCGCTGACGAGCTTCTGGAAATTCTTAACGTCGGATTTTTCATATACGGCGAGAAGGCGGTTCTTTAATGTGATGTATTTATCAGTAGCCGGCGTGTCGTATAGGATGTCAGTGACGTGTTGCAGGTCCGTGCCTTGCAGCTGTTGCAGGACGTAACGGAACTTCTGGTCATCGGACGTCTTCAGGGGGTCGACGACAGCTTCAAATTGTATGAACCAGGCTCGTGAAAAGTCCCTCCAGAACGGCAGTATTCGTGACTGTACGGAGATAGCTGCGAGGTCTACCTCGGCCAGAGGTTTGGTGTCTTGAGCACTAGTATCTTGATCCATTTTTCTCAGCGTCGGTAGGTCACCACTGTAGGGGATTACTTCTTCCCTAACTATTTTCGAAGTTTCTTGAATATATTGAAAGACTTGTTGATGCTTCAGGTGGAATGATTTTATTTAAAAATTCACAGGTATATATACAAAAAGCCAATTATAAATAACCAATAAACAATATTTACATAAATTCGTCTCCAATGAAAAGTCTTACATTATAACCAATGAAATTGGATTATAATTTGTTAAAGTTAAAGTTATAATTTAATTATTAGTTTACCAATGAAAAGGGCTACATTAAAAATAAAAATCTTTTAGAAAATTGTTAACAAATCAAAATATTGGTTTTTTCTACCAATGGCGAGTGAGTGTGCAAAACAATAACTATTTCCATGAAATTGTACAAGAGGTGAGGGGCGCACCGTCGCCGCGGGGGGTGCCATATAAATATACGCCTGTTGCGTTCATATAAAAATCGGCGTTCGTGCTTTTTTCGTTTTATTCATCGCGCGCCTTCGGCTCACGACGGTCATATGCTATATTTTATGTATGGACGCTGCGTGTGGTAATGTAGGTCCCACATCACTCCCCCTCAAGAAAATCGTACGGATGGTTTGACTTTTCTTCCAGATCTCGTCGTGTAGCTCGGAGAGTTGTCCTGGCATCCGCTGCTGACCGGTGGGTCCTCGGACGATGGTGACTCGTTGTATGTATATGCTGGCTTGAGTCGGTCCAATGTGACAACTGTCGTGCGTGTTGGCAGTTGTATCTGGAAGTATTTGTCGTAACGTTTCAAAACTTCGTAAGGCCCATCGTACGGCGGGGTTAGTGGAGCTCGAACTGTATTGTTGCGCACAAATACATGCGTGCACGTCGCTAGATCTTTATATACAAATGGTTTGTTCTGCGACGTGTGCGTGCGCGGCGTCGGTTGTAGCTTGGCCATGGTCTCGGTGAGGTGGCGTACGTACTCGGGGTCATCACTCTTCGACTGTGTAGGTACGAAGAAATCCGCAGGTACGCGCAGAGTAGTACCGTAGGTCATAATTGCTGGGCTAAAGTTGCTGTTGCTGCGTAACGCTGTGCGTAAACCGAGTAGCACGGTGGGTAACTCGTTCGTCCATTGTATCGTAGCTTCGCGCGCCATTAGTGCAGCTTTCAGGGTTCGATGCCATCGCTCAATTTGACCATTTGATTGCGGGTGGTATGCAGTAGTTCGAATTCTTGTAATTCCGAATCTTTTCATAAGAGATTTGAATAGCTCGGATTCGAACTGACGCCCTTGATCCGTTGATATGCGTAGCGGGCAACCGAAACGTGTGATCCATTGTTCGTATAAGGCTTTAGCGACGTTTTCAGCTGTTATATCTTGTATTGGTACTGCTTCGGGCCACTTCGTACAGCGATCGATCATAGTCACTAGATATCGACAACCATTCGACGGTTGTAGCGGTCCGACTATGTCGATGTGTATGTGTTCGAAACGCTGTGACGGCGGGAAATGGCCTAAGGGTGTGACGACGTGTCGATGTATTTTCGCTCGTTGACAATTAATACACGCCTTTGCCCATGTACCTACATCTGTGTTCATGCTCGGCCAAAAGTATTTTGCACTTATTTGTTTTCTTGATGTCCGCACACTCGGGTGGCATAGATCGTGTTGCGCTTTGAATGCTGCGTAGCGATAAATGCTCGGTAGGTACGGTCGCGGCGTCGCGGTAGACAGCTCGCACGTGATTGGTTGCTGTATCCCGGGCATCGCGACGTCGGTGAATTTCAAGTTAGGTTGTTTTCGTAATGATTTTAATTCTTCGTCGTTATGTTGATCAATGGCTAATTGATTGAAATCGATGATGGTTGGGCATTGAATGTCTTCTATGCGTGAGAGAGCGTCGGCGACTGTGTTTTCTTCTCCTTGTATATATTTAATATTTGAACAGAATTGACTAATGAAGTGTAGTTGTCGTTCTCTTCTCGGAGTGTCGGTACTATTTGCTTGTCGATGTAATGCGTAGGCAAGCGGCTTGTGATCGGTGTACACAGTCACTTCGCATCCCTCGATGAGTCGTCGGAAGTGTTTTACAGCTGTATAGATTGCTAGTAATTCGCGATCGTATACACTGTAGCGGCGTTGTGTAGCACTCATTGCTTTTGAGAAGTATGCGAGCGGTTTCCATTCATTGTTTATTTTCTGTTGCAGTATGGCTCCGAGACTGTGATCTGAAGCGTCAGTCATGATGCTGAGTTGAGTACCAGGTAGCGGATGAGTTAAAGTTGTAGCTTTTAAAATGCTTTGACGGCAGTTTTCAAAGGCTACGTCGGCTTCCGGTGTCCAATCGATAGGTGTTTTGTCGTTTTTCTTACGATTGTGCAAATATTTGTTGAGTTCGTGTTGAAGTTCGGCTTGATGTGGTAGGCAGTCTCGATAGAAATTCAACATGCCTAGGAAGCGACGTAACTCGACGACATTTTTCGGCTTTGGATAATTTGAAATGGCTTCAATGCGGTCTTCAGTAGGTTTTATTCCGTCCGCCGAGACTTCATAACCGAGAAAATTAATTTTATTTTTTCCAAATTCGCATTTTTCGATTTTTAGTGTGACGCCAAATTTTTCTAATCGTTGTAATACTTGATGTAATAATTCAATATGTTTTTCTTCGTTTTCAGAATATAATAAAATGTCATCGACGAAACAGAAGCAGTTTTCGATGCCTCGGAGTACTTCGTGCATAAATCGTTGAATGTTTGACTCGCGTTACGTAGTCCAAAGGTCATGCAGTTGAATTCAAACAGACCGAATGGAGTTATAATCGCGGTTTTCTGTGCGTCTTCCTCGGCGATTGGTATCCAGTAGTAAGCCATTTTTAAGTCTATCTTTGAGAATATTGTCTTGTTATGCAGTTGATATGTGAAGTCTTGTATGCGAGGTATCGGATAGCGGTCGGGTAGTGTGACCGCGTTTAAGCGTCTGTAGTCACCGCAAACTCGTAAGCCGCCATCCTTCTTCTTTACAACGTGTAGCGGGCTCGCCCAGGGGCTGTTTGACGGTTTGCAGATGCCCATTTCCAGCATATTCTCGAACTCAGTCTTTGCAGCTTTGTACTTGTCCGGTGGAAGCGGACGCGGACGGGCGTAGAGTGGCGGGCCAGTTGTCTCGATATGGTGGACGACGTTATGTTTTGAAGGTTGTTTGAGTGACATGGGTCGAAGTACACCTGGATATTGCTTTAGTACGTGGTAATAGGCTTGGTTTGTGCCGATTACGTGTACAGTTTCTGTTTCTTTTTCAGCGCCTGTAGAAATTTCAATCGCGTCGACAGCAAGTTCGGTGACTTTGTCTATTAGTTTTTTCTTATGCAAATCTACTAGTAATTTGAAATGTCGTAAAAAGTCAGCTCCCAAGATCGATGTTTTGACGTCAGCGATGATAAATGTCCATAAAAAGTTTCGCCGTAAACCAAAATCTAATCTTAACGTTTTTTCGCCATACGTTTTGATAGGTGTATTATTTGCGGCAAATAATCTGCAGGCGCTTTCGATTTTAGTATTGCTTTTATAATTTGATGCTGATAATACGGATATATCGGCGCCGGTATCCACGAGGAAACGTTCTCGAGTGTTGAGATCGTAGATACATAGGCGGTTACTTGCAACAGGGACATCGAGATCCGCCGTGGTCGATGTCGGAGCTAGTTTAAAGGCTTGTTTCTACGGCAACACGGCGACTCGCAACGCTTCGCTTTATCGCCAAACCGGTAATGATATTTACATTCCCACGTGGCATCGCCGGGCTTCACAGATGATTTGTTTCTTGTTGAGTTTGAATTGGATCGTGGTCTTGAATGAGAGCGATAGCGACGGTATTGACGATGTGTGGCGCGGCCGCGTATTTCATTGATTTCTAGCGACAATTTTTCTAGCTGTTTCGATAATATTGCTATTTGTGTTGGTAAGGCGTCGTTCGTTGTTGTTGTTGTTGTTGTTGCGGTAGATACCTCAGCGATGGTCGCGGGTTCGGAGTATTCCGCCATCTTGTCGGCCATGGCGGCAAGTGTGTCGAGCGATGACTCGGTATTTACAGATAGAACAACGCGTATCTGAGTGGGTAAATGATTAAGCCACTCGATACGGAGTCCTTCGTTCGTAATCATACCGGCGCTTAGTTCTCGCATCTTTCGCAGCAATTGTGAGGGTTTCTGGTCTCCCAGCTGTAAACCGCTGACGAGCTTCTGGAAATTCTTAACGTCGGATTTTTCATATACGGCGAGAAGGCGGTTCTTTAATGTGATGTATTTATCAGTAGCCGGCGTGTCGTATAGGATGTCAGTGACGTGTTGCAGGTCCGTGCCTTGCAGCTGTTGCAGGACGTAACGGAACTTCTGGTCATCGGACGTCTTCAGGGGGTCGACGACAGCTTCAAATTGTATGAACCAGGCTCGTGAAAAGTCCCTCCAGAACGGCAGTATTCGTGACTGTACGGAGATAGCTGCGAGGTCTACCTCGGCCAGAGGTTTGGTGTCTTGAGCACTAGTATCTTGATCCATTTTTCTCAGCGTCGGTAGGTCACCACTGTAGGGGATTACTTCTTCCCTAACTATTTTCGAAGTTTCTTGAATATATTGAAAGACTTGTTGATGCTTCAGGTGGAATGATTTTATTTAAAAATTCACAGGTATATATACAAAAAGCCAATTATAAATAACCAATAAACAATATTTACATAAATTCGTCTCCAATGAAAAGTCTTACATTATAACCAATGAAATTGGATTATAATTTGTTAAAGTTAAAGTTATAATTTAATTATTAGTTTACCAATGAAAAGGGCTACATTAAAAATAAAAATCTTTTAGAAAATTGTTAACAAATCAAAATATTGGTTTTTCTACCAATGGCGAGTGAGTGTGCAAAACAATAACTATTTCCATGAAATTGTACAAGAGGTGAGGGGCGCACCGTCGCCGCGGGGGGTGCCATATAAATATACGCCTGTTGCGTTCATATAAAAATCGGCGTTCGTGCTTTTTCGTTTTATTCATCGCGCGCCTTCGGCTCACGACGGTCATATGCTATATTTTATGTATGGACGCTGCGTGTGGTAATGTAGGTCCCACATGTTTATTGCCCGCGGGTGTGCTTTTACCGTTATCGAGCTATAATGAATGTTTCTTTACGATTGTTTGGGGTACTTTTCAAGCAACAACTTTACAATGAAGAAGTTAATTAAAAAAAAAGAAGTTAATTCAAAAAACTTTTCTTTTCGTCAGTTCTACGTGCACATATATGAACATATATGAAAATGTATTTTTAAAATAGAGCTACCAATAATTATATAATGCATATAAATACATTGTAATTTTGTTCATGAAACACAATAGCTCTGAGGTAGGAGTCTACTTTGGATCTAGCTCAGTGGAGGTGAGCGTTAAGCCCATTTCAACGGGTGTCTTTTATATCTGCATTGTGTCGCGTTCCAGGCACTACTTTGAAAATAAACCTTATAGAAAATCTACAAAAGCTCAATTTTAATAAAGAAAACCTATAGGAACTTGAACACAGTGGAATTGGAACCTGCAGCCACGACGCTGAAAAATAAACCATGCGAAAAGGTGATATGTTCATATAGCTGATATCTCCTAGCTGAAATTGTATTGTGTAGAAATAATACGCTTGATACTATTTATTACATTATTAAACATTTAAAATAATGTTCAAGGAATGTTTTTTTGTAATATCACATCCCTCAAGCGAAGGTTTCACGGTAGATAGCACCTAGTGTGAAAATAGTCTATTCTCGCTTCCAGTAATAACATACAGTTTGACATTTTGTAATCACTAAATGATTTCATGATTGAGACCGTGGGTCAGTTAAGAACTTTAATATGTAGTTGAGTTGAAAGCGAGTTCAATTTAATAAATTTTACAAAAAATCGAGTATGTTCAATGATAAAAGTGTATTCCATCGTTAATAGGTATAACTCGATCTGGTGATGTAAAATTGTAGAAAACTTTCATTTGATTATTCCTATTTTATAGTTTGTTATTTATATGAGAAGTTGTGCTTTAAAAAAGTGCATGGATTTTTTTATATTGTTACTTGTTTTAAGAGTATTATTTAGACACACACTTTTAAAAGTGGACTTGAACATATCTTAATAAAACTCTCTATATGTGATTGGGGTCCGACAAACCTAATGACATAGATTATAAGTAAATAAAAAACATGAACGTGTTATATTTAAACTTAAAATTATGTAAAATAATAAAGCAAGCAAGAGTTAGCTTTGAGTAATTCGCAATATTTCATTTCCCTATTTTATATACGTTGTTATTAACTCGAAATTAAATTATTTTGTGGACAACCAATTTATAAGTACAATGTAGACAAAAACCATTTCGGGAAACAATTTCGTGCGCAAAAATCGCGAAAGTTTTGTAAAAATATTTACACGAAATTTGTGTCTCTGTTGTATTTTTCAAGATTTATTAAATATATTTGTGGTGCAAACTGATATTTGCTTTAGAGTTTTTAATTTTGCTATTTAATTTAAATTTTTCCTTTTAAAAAAAGATAATTTTAAAGTTTGCACAGACATTTGTTACATATAAATTTGAATTCGATTTTGGATGGATAAATAATAAGCCTATATATACTTTACTTGGAACCAGAGCTACAAGCCGCGTGTTTAGCAACGCATTATGAAACACTTTAATAAAGGTTACTTTATGACAATGTTTAATTCTATTGCCGATTGTTCATACATATACATTATATATAAACAAAGAAAAAATGATTTTGTACCATCATCTTATCGCATCTGTCAAAAGTCGTAACTGAGCTTGACTTTAATTAGGCAATGACAGTAGGGATATTTTATTCTTTTATCAAGTTAGTTTCTTCTGCGTATGCGAATTATCTCGTATGGCCCTTATTAATGATCCCTTCCTTTTATAATAGGACGTGTAATGGCATCGTGCTACATTAGGTAATGAGAGATACGAGAAATAAAATAGCGAATGAAAGTATAGAAATTTATTTTTAATTTGATATTTGTTTTTATATGGTGATCGCTGTAATACATACGATATGGTAAATGAAAGTGAATTACGTAAATTAAAAATGGAATAAAACATAATGTAATTATACATTATGTAATATTCCATTATTAGTGTACATATTGTGCATGCACGTTCTGAAAATATATAAACACGCATTTAAGAGGTTTAGTACAATTCATTACTATTGAGGCTACTTCATATAAATTATAGTTTTATTTGTAGTTTTTTCTTACATAGAGAAAACAGACAACCTAGTGTTACGACACTCCATTTCTCACTTTTCTTTTTTTTGGTAAATTAAATTCACGTAAAATGTAAACTTATTACAAATAACCTACTACTTAAATGTTACTGGTACTTAAATGTCGACGCACATGTAAACCGGCAATGTTTTGCTTATATAGACATATAGACTCACGCCTAACTTTTGTACCGCTCTCTCATTCACGACTCACCAGCGAACTTATAGCAATTTCATTATTTCTAACTAAATGCAATTGTACGTTAATTTAGTATCAATTGTATGGAGAAACTTAGTAGTAACTTGACTCGAGTTGTTCATTTAAACTGTTATAAACATTATGTGAGATTGAATGCATCCTCCCTCCTCCTTTTATGAAGAATATGTTCCATAACCTTGTACGTGTATTGTAACTTTTCATAATGAATCTGATCAAGTGTATTAAGGCCACGTGAGGAATGAAGTGATTTAGTACTAAGTTGACTATTTACTCCGGAATATAAAGTTCATATAAGATACGACCAAGTACAAGTACAAGTCCAGGAAGTGATTCATACCATTAACTAACCTCATGTCTGGTATATAAGACGGGCTCCTCTCTCTTCTTAAATATTTATGTTATTCAAATTTATTATCATGCTTAGACAATCAACTGTCCATGTAAGTTATGTAAATAACTAGCAAGTGAAAATAGAAAACAATTGTTGCTAAATATTTTGTGATAGTTCTAGACAGGCCGAGATCTTTTAGTAAACTATAGAGAGATTTCGCTGTTATACCTCCTTCCTACTTCAACCGCATATAAGATAGCTCTGAACCTATTTCTGTTTCTGTTCCTCATTTATAAGATCGAAATAGATACTTATTGATTAATTGGTGGTGACTTTTCGGGATATTTATTTCCCATGGAACTGTAAGTTCTACCAGTACTACGCGTTTTAGGCTGCGAGAATATAGAAAAATATCCGACCTGGATGACGAAACTCAAATATCCTCAGGAATTCTATACTGTTTCTCATACGTGTCCATCACTAGTGTCGAATCAGGAGCTGGATCTTTTTTTTTAGCTTCACGCTTTATCCCGCATATTGCAGGGTAGACAGATTGAACTGCAGGAACTATATGAACCTAGTGTTAAGACACTCCGTTGCGTAGTTCCTGCTTTCTCCGTCCCCACTTTCCGCTTTTTTTCGAGGCATTGCGTGTTGAGTGGCGGAAACTCAACGCCGCGCTTTGCCTAGTTTTCAGAGCGAAGAAAATGGAAATAGAAAAATCCATCTACCCGAGTGGGAAACGAACCCACAAGCCGTCGCGTTTAAAGGCAAACGCTTACGCCTCTGCGCCACGACAGGCCTCAGGAGCTGGATCTAATATGGAGAAAGGCTTTTGTGTAGGTTTTTTACTTTCACGAACTCTATTGAGCATTTGCTGGTTGTTATGTTTCTCTGTGCTCTTGCTACTGAAAGATTAACGTAGAATTCTATTCTATTAATGTCGTTACAGATAATCAATATTAAATTTTCTTCACCCTTGTAATCTCACTCAGAACTTACGTTAGTCTTATTTAGAATGTGGAAGCCTTGCAACAACAGTAGTAATATTGTAATAAGTAGTTACAGTGTAGTAGTGGTAATTAAATACTGTTTAAAATTGGTAAAAAAAAATATATATTTCTCTAAAATAAAATACTATAATTTAAAATTTTATTATTAAAATGTTTCGTGTTTCAATAACATTATATAAATACAGCAGAAATGCCAAGTTACGGGTAATGAATAGAATTCGTATTTTAATTTGTCCGGTACGACTGGATGAATGCCAGATCGTTGTTGTATGTTTTCTCGTAACGATATAACACTGTTTCAAATGGTATTAAATACACCAAGGATTTATCAGACTTTACTTGCATGTAATTTAAGTGGAAAGTAAACAGCGGGAGCTTATTTAAATAAAATAAACATTAAGGGGATTTTGTATTTTTAATAACAGATAAAATAAGTATGTAGCGTTTACCGCTCCATTACCCCTGGTTATCTTGCTAAGAACATATTTTCACGTTTCACGTCATTTTTCAACATATTTTTTCGCTTTACAATATTAATTTGTATTCTTCCGCTCCACAGAAAAGTGACAAATTGTATTTGACCCTTCGTCTTAACGTGGAAAGTTGTTTACGAAAAATTTATATTTTAAATTGCCACAAAACCATTTTAAACAGTCATTGTCAAAAAAAATAAAGAAGCTTCTAAAGCTTATTCATTATGTCGCTTACTAACGTTACTTATTTTATTAGTTAATTGACTTTGTAGTAATTCTAATTAATAATTTATTCTTTTATAATTATAATAAAGTTAGCACTATTTATTACGATTTTTACGTTCGCCATCGCGCTATTTATGTACAAGTGTTTCTATTTAGTAAATTAAATGTTTAGTTCGACTGTTTGTAAGGGCGGCGGTCGTAGATTCGATTCGTAATCGAGGGGTATAAATGATATTATATCACCTGCTCCGGTAGCAATTGAATCAAAAATATTGGACAGCGTTTCAACACTAGGTTTCCTCTGATCAGCTACGTATATTTAAGTATAAGTATATTTTTCAAACATATGTTTCAAAGTATAATAAAAACCTAAAGTCGTTAAGTTACCACATGATCCTATTCTTAATATTTATCTTTAAATATTGATCAGAACTCAAGGGTTCTATATTAAAAACATTGTTTAGTTTAATTTTTAAAAAATAATGTTTTAAAATGTTCTTTACACATCTTATATGTAACAATTACATTTAAGTTACATATGACTATTTTTAAAGTACCGAAGTTGAACACAATTTTCTTGAATATCTTCCAAGGATAGCTAGGTTAAAGTTTTAGAGCTGATTTTATTTGGTAAAGCCATGTATGGTTTTTTAAATTAATATTTTAATACTTAGGTATATTTTAAGAAAACGGTTGTCTAAGCCTGCATTGTTAATTTTCTTCAAGGTTCTTTTGTTATAATGAATTCGAAGCTTTCAAATGTTTGATATAACCAGCACTGAGCTTTTCCTGAGCTTTATAACCAATTTACATAAAGGTGCGTACAAACAAAATTAAAAAATCAATTAAAGAGTTCATGAATTTCAGACTACAGATAATAATGAAAGTGATCCCTTTTAATTAATCCAGAGCGGAGTTATCAGCCCATCACGTCGCTCAGAGACAATATACAGGCTTATTTTTTATTATTTTTGCTTTAATTTTCAATATATTTTTGCAATTACTTTCCGTTGGCCCTTAACTATTAATTACTATTTAAAATACAATAGTAAATAAAAATTCGTTTTAGACTCTGTCAAATAATGTGTTGTGTAGAAAATAGAGGAGGAATGAGTCCCTAAGTTACCTTTTAGTCACTTAAGCATATATTACAAAGACCTATTCAGTAAGGTTTTAAATAGTGAATGAATGAAAAGCCGAGTAAAAAAACGTGCGGAATATTTTAAAAGCAACGCCAACGTAAATTATTAAGCCGTGGCATATTATGGAGGGCGTAAGTAAATCATTGGTGTTTGAGCTATTGCTTTCGGTCACTGAACTTTATATTGCCTTTATCTGTCATTAAGAATAACAGTCATTATTAGTGAAGCCATAAAGAGGAATGGGGCGGGTTTGCGAAAAACTAGATTTTTGTAGATATTATCTGAGCAGGTCCGTATAGTAGGCAGTATAGAGATATTTCTTTTTGTTCTCAGCTTTCAGCCTTAATTTGATATGATCATATTAGACAATTAGTAAGCGGTTATAATTATCTCCCTGTTATAATTTGTAAATATACATACATTAAACCACAAGAATTATTTCAAGTTATAAACTCACTAAGTTGTCACTCCAACGAGAAAATACCTTCCTTACATTCGCTAAATAATTGGAAATTGGCTCGTCCGTCGATACTTTGGTTACGAGCACGAGAAATTTATCATTAATTTAACATTCTCTTTATTTAGTTGCTTTAGTCTATTCTTGGTAGACTATGCACACATTTCCAATATGTCTAATATTTAAAGGACAGAAGTAAAGTTACGGAGTGCGTCAGAGTGCATATTAGGAAAATTAGAAAATAAAAGAAACTATTTCCTAATTTTCCTAATTTACACTCTGACGCACTCAATTGTGCACCGTCGTGGCGCAGAGGCGCAACGTCTGCCTGTAACGCGACGGTTTCTGGGTTCGATCCCCAGTCGGGGAAGATGGATTTGCGGCGTTGAGTTCCGCACCTCAACACGCAATGCCTCGAAAAAGGCGGAAAGCTGGGACGGAGAAAGCAGGGACAAAGCAACGGAGTGTCTTAACACTAGGTTCCCACGGTTCCTGCAGTTCCCTCTGCCTACCCTGCCATGTGTGGGATAAAGCGTGAAGCTACTTTAATATGATAATTTAAATAGAAAAGAAATCTTAGGAATCGTTGAAAGTATAAATTAAAATTGATAGTAACTGCCACTTTTCTTGGCACTCTATTCTGAAATATAAATTATAATCTATATTGTAAATAATCTAAGAAATTAAAAATAAGTTGAGTTCCGCCACTCAACACGCAATGCCTTAAATAAGGTGGAAAGCGGGGACGGAGAAAGCAGGGACTAAGCGACGGAGTGTTTTAACACTAGGTTCATATGGTTCCTGCATTTCCCTCTGCCTACCCTGCAATATGCAGGATAAAAGCGTGAAGCTATAAAAAAATAAATAAATAAATAAATAACAATGTTTATAGCTACACTGTAGTTTGCAATAATATGCAGAATATAAAAAGCACACTGCGCAACATTAACAGTCAAACCTATAAACCTATAATAATCAAACCATTATTTATATTAATTCAAACTCGCCGAAAATGAAACTAGGCATATAGAAGAGTCGACAAGGAGAAAGAGAATCGAGTATCAGAACACTGAGTTCTAAACTTTCAGCTAGAATAGCTCCTCTGCCGCTCTGCTTTGTCATGACATACTGCGGGAATGGAATCCACAATCATTACAATTATTTTGCAAAAATATATACCGTACCACTTCACGACTTCATGTACTGCTTTAAGAAATTTTGTGCCAGTTCTGATTTTTACAAGCGTGAGTGTTTTAGTGAGTGAGTGTTTACTACTGCATGTCCCTATCCTACAGCTTTGAGGTATTTCGACCCAATTCCTTCCTCCTATTCTATTTAATGGAGCACTTAATGGATCATTTGAATATGTTAACTATTTAGATGTATTGCAAATGCAATAACGTTACTTGATCAAGTGACGACTAATTAATATATAGTACGTATCAACTATTCAGAGGCTATTGTTGCACAGTAACAAATATATTTGAATATATATTCATATATATGTCAGTTCAAATCTACATCCAAATCAAGCTTGACTTATTTTTCTTTCTTAGTAAGCTGCAACATTTTCTCTTAAAGCTCTATGTAGTTCTAAACACCTCCATAATGTAACCGGCAATTGACATCTAAGTTTTAAGAGTAAATATTTTGTAGGTTAAGTTTTCATTGATTTTTTTGTCTAAAAGGGATAAACTAAGTAAACATAGTTTTAATATCTTATTTCTTAGTAAATTTCTAATAAACAATGTGTTTTAAAAATAATTTTATGCTCCTACAAATCATGAGTTACACTTCATTTGGCATTCTAATGTCGAAGTTGAAAACAAATAATCGACATTCTTGAGCTCATTCCTCTTCGTTTATCATTAGTAATATGAATTATATATAACAGTATAAATATTATAGCTATTTAATTTTTTATTTCAGCTGTAATTAACTAAATAGTTTTGTAGTGATGTTTTCATTTGAGATCGTCGTAGTGTTGCGGGGAAGTCTTACTTTAAGTGCCCTGATTAAGTATTCGATTCTCACTTACATGTATATTTTAATTATTATAGATTGATCTCTTTTTACATTTCAGTTAAAAGCACCGCTAAGTTCCATTAATGAAAACACTAATTGAATTGCGGTTAAAAGGCTACAATAAAGTGTTACTACACTAGGTTCAGTTTAATTGCCCTGCCATGTGAGATGCGGGATATAGTGAGAAAACTTTGCGGTTAATAAATATAAGTGTTAAAGTATACAATGTTACCATAAAGTTATTTAAAATCTTGCGTAAATCGTACTTGTTTATCTAACGCTCAAATCAAACCTGTGGTACCAGCTTTACACTATATAGTATTAAAAACAACTATACTGAAATCTTATCCTCAACAAAACACTGTAAACGTCCTAAAGCAATAAATTGCTTGCTAACTTTTTCTTTATAGTTTCAGATAAAAACTGTCCAGTCACACTCGAAAGACCTTTATGAATTCTATTTGCGTCGATTAAATAAAGAACTTTGGATCGCCTTTCTAAACAAGACCCCGTATCACTATATTAAAATCTCTCCACAGATGCAGAAAGGCTCTTTGTAACTTTTAAGGAAACTTAGTGCATTTATAAATACAAATAGGCGTTACGCTATGGTTTTAGATTTCCTAGTATAATTTTTTATTTTAAGATTGAATTTACAAAATTTCTTTAAAGTTATTGTTGTACTTTGTATAACATTTTGTCGAACACTGTAGGTTTTGTTATTTAAGGCGTTCTTTTGAGTTAAAGCAAAGACAAGAACGAACCGAAATAATCTTATTTTACATATTTTGTCTTAGTCAAGGTCCTCATTTTGACTTCTAAATATTTGTTTTTCATTTAAAATCACTTGACGACTAAAACATAACTACAATATTTTTACGTTTATGTTTGATCTTTATTCTAACTTCAATTTTACTAAAATCATTCTAATTGTTCTACTAGAAGCTAGACTTCCCAAGGATTTTACAATTATTTCTGTGAGTGTTTTTTAAATATATTATTATTTTCATAATATTTACCTAAATAATGCAACAGTGCGCCGCGTCGCTGTACCAACTCTGTATTTATAATAAAAACAAATTAATGAAAATTAAATTCTAAAGTAAATCATAACTGACATTTGTCGTCTTAACGGAGAACTTTTAAAAATACTAATTCAAAACCTAAGTTCTTCCATTAACTAAAGTACGTCCAACAACACCGACAATGCTTGAACAATTTGACAAATTCGTTGAAACGCTATATACCATCTGAGGATGATTTTGGAACATTTGCATATTAATAACAGCGCTTATCTTGATAAGGTTTTACGTTTATTTTATAAAAGTATATTATAAGAAACGCTTAAAAAT